>AWOL01S0022166.1:16634-37550 GCA_000715115.1 Nicotiana otophora | reverse complement strand
TTTTGGGGGGGCGGGGGGGAGGGGGGCAGGTTTTGGCATCTAGACCAACTTGCCTGTACTTGCTATTTCACTGCAGCGCAGATGTTCGTAACTTTACTTACGAAGACTTAAACAGATAAAAAGAGTTCACTTAGTGTCGCCTCTGATAAGGTTCGGACCTTGGTTCTCAAGGTTTTACGTCTGAGTATTATGCCACCCCTTGGAGGCTCTAACAATCTGGTTTTCTTCTAATATTCATGAGAAATTCTTAAAGCTAAACATAAAGCTTAGACAGCACAGTGAACTATTTAATGGAAATTCTAGTAATTAGAAAAGAGGCCTGGTACTGTGATTACACATGGTGTGGTATACTTAGACTCTATTAACTCAGATGGTACTTTCTAGAGATTCATTTTGAATTTGATGACTTGAAAAACTTTTGATATTTCTACAAAATACTTGAGTTTTTTTTTTTCCTTTTAAAGTTACACAAGATGGTGGATAGAAATACTTGGTAAACTCTTGTTAAGAATTGTCAGAATGTAAGAAGAAAAGGTGGTAAGCAGTGCTAATGGGGTTTGAAGGCAAGATTTCATAGAAAATTTGAACACCTGGTTGAATTTTTTTTAATATCTAAATAGAATTAAATAATTCTGTTGATTTGATAGGGTAAGTCCCTGCTAACTAATTTATAGACAAAAGTAGAGAATGTCGCAAAAAACTGATATGAAGAACATCTCATTATCTATCTAGACTTGAATGTCAGCTCCACAAATGTTTTAAGTTAAAGTTTCAATAATTAATACGCGGGTATTGTTGACTTTTTCAGATGCTTTTTGGTCCTCTAGGTCTTAGGTCCTTTTTTTGACAGATAGCTCAAAATTTTCAACAGCACTCTATTACGGGTAATTTTCAGGTGAGAAATAATATTTTGAGCCATTTAGAAACCACGTGCTAAACCCATGAAGCACGTTGAGAGACCAAATAGGAACTTAGTTGCAAAATTGGCTTGGAATCTCTGATTTTTGTATGCTTGTACTCTCGAACATACTTGGGCGCTACAGAAATTTCAGTTGACTAGATTGTAGGTGTTTAATCATGGACGAGAATGTGAGGTATTTACAAACTAATTTCTAAAGGTAGAAGGTGCATTCGGACTTAGGAGTCCAAACAGATGGTTAACAGCAAGACAGGTTGACTTGAAGTATTGTTCTCAAACTAGTTTAGATCTAATATGGAATACTGATTCTATGCGTTCGACACAACTATCAAACAATAAGTTGGAAAGGAAACTTGAGAGGCACACTGGATTTAATTTGCATAATTAATCCAAGTGTGTGTATATGTGATTCATATTACTCTGAGTTTTTAATTTAGATCGATGGAGTATTAGTTAAATGTTTGTTTCCTGTTATCTCCAAGTGCTACTGCTATATCTTTTCTACTGAAGGTGCTTATTGCGGAGGTTTTTCTTACCTTCAGGTGAGCTTGAAGAGAAAATTTGAGCAAGGAACCAATGAGAACAAGGTCCACCGGAATCGTCAGTCTTCCAGGAAACAGCAGGAAGAGGCATCATCAGATGATGAGCAACAGGATTCCAAGAGGGGACGTTCCAAGTTAGAAAGGTGGACAAGCCACAAGGAAAGAGACTTTAGTGTCAATGCTAAATCATCTTCCTTGAATGTGAAAGACATTGATGTACACAAGAGTAGTGGTACTTCATTAGCTAACAAAAATCCGGATGAAGCTTTAAAGGCAGTCGAAGACAATCAACAGCCTGCAGCTAACAATAAAAATGGAGGTAGTCCAGAAATTAATAATGTAGAGACAAAGCATATGGAGCATAAACACTTGGAGACAGTTGAGAAGCTGAAGAAGCGGAGTGAGCGCTTCAAGCTTCCGATGCCAAGTGAAAAAGAAGCTCCAGTAAGTAAAAAGGCGGAAGGTGATCCAATATCGTCGCTCCAAAGTGAAATCCCTCCAGATTCGGAGGTGAAGCCAGAGCGTCCAGCACGAAGGAGGAGATGGACCAGCAATTAAATGAGCACTCAAGGAACATCTTTGTTGGATGACTTGTTTCCTCCTGGAGTATATGTCTCCTTGGCTACTGTATTTCTAATATGGATACCTCGAGGAGCACGCCTTGTTGTCTATTCAGGACATGAGGTTCGTTTAGACCTTCCATAATAGATTTGGGAATCTGTAACATGTCTACTTTATCTATTTGGTTTTCTTAATTCTGTAATACATGTATATACCAGTAAGCGTAACACTTTAGTGGCCCATTGTTTGGGTGCCAGTATTACATTTTTGGTTATTAAATGACATTGAATTATAGTGTATGAGTAGTAAACACTGTATACGAGAACCATAGTTGGTGACTATGGTTGACTACCATGTCCTCCATGGTCTTTCTTCCTTGAACCATTCTCTGGCCTCTGCAAGGAGTCCCTGTTTACTGTCACTTTTTTGGACTATGAATGATGAGACTTCAGGAACTGAAACTCGGGGTCAAGAAGATGAAGGATTGGCTGAGAAATTTCAGGAGGATTTGGTATTAGGAAACAGGGACTTGATATTGCCCTGGCAATGTAGGTAGTATGTATCATGATAAGCTTCTTTGTCTCTTGGAAAAGTTTATTATTTCTTGGAGCGCAAAGTCAGATATGTGATTTTTGTATGTTGTGTTAGAGAAAGTAACTGTGTTACAGAAATTATAAAAGAAAAGAAAATCTCTTGACCACGCAAATGTTTTCTTTTCTGTTTTAACTTTTCGTTTAAGGTTCTTGTGGTTAAGATTGGAAAAGAGGCCCAGAATTATCATAAACATGAGGCCGTTCATGATATACTATCAGTTATTGTCTGTCAGTGAATTTAAAAGTACCAAGCTATTGCAGGAATATGTCTACAAGAGTTCCAAATGACTAACATTTTATTGCCATAATAATTTTTTATTTATGGGAAGGGGAGCCTTGACATAACTGGTAAAGTTGTTGTCATGTGACCAGGAGGCCACAGGTCCTTCCCCGGATTCTGCACATAGCGGGAATTTAGTGCACCGGGCTGTCCCTTTTAATAATTTTTCCTTTGAATAATTTTTCATCTCTGGTTGTGTCATTAGCACTTAGCAATACACTTTGTATGTAACAAGTTCTAATTACTCGTGGAGATACTAGTCTTCATACGAAGAAAATGAAGATAAAGAGAAGTTTGATTTAACTCATGTTTTTGATAATCTGATGCTTGTAATTTACTGTCTTTTGTCTTGATAATACTATATCAACCAATTTGATCATTTTTAGAACTTAGATAATGCTTACAATAATATTCCCCTCCTCAAAGAAAAATTGTACGTTTAAGAATAATACAAGAACAAGTTTTTTTCCACTTGAGTGTAAATTCAAGGGTCGTTAAAATCATAATGCTCTCTTAGAAAAGACAACAACAATGTTCGACAAAGAGATGTTAGATGAATACCATTTTTTTTTTGGTACAGCTGAATGAACGTTCACTTGTAATACTACAAGTCTACACTTTCTAAAGCAAAGCAAATTCGTTATGCACGGACAAACACTGCTAGAAGAAGAAAAGCCCGAGCCAGAATACCAAGTAAAATATGTTTTATACGCGCTGGACAACATGCCAATATTTCAAGAACCAACTGAGGTAAGCAGTGACGAAGCTAAGAAATTTTTCAAGGGTATTCAAATTTGAAAGAAATAAAAAAAAATATAAGGTGTTCAATATGTGTTATATACCTTTAAAACGTAATATTTTACTTATATACACAGTGTAATTTTTCAACGAAGGGTGGTCAGTTGACCAACTTTGTGACCATGTGACTTTGCCACCGGAGGTAGCTGACTAGGGAAGGGCGGGGCAGGGCAGAGCGGGTCAAATCTAAAAATTTTAAGATATTAAATGGGACAGGACAGGGGGCAGGGCGAGAGCAGATTTGTATTTTATGTTATAAGATTAATTGAACTGAGTACTATTCGTTTATTCTAGAACTAAGCTTGCATAGCTCCAATCACTCAAACCCAGAAGAAATTAAGTAAAAGCAACTAAAAATGGCAAATACGTGGTTCTCATACTAAAGAATAATAGATAAATAACTAATCATTTGGTCTTGAATTTTAAGGCCAGATTAAAAATTTGAACAATCTTTTGATGTTACAATTTTATGATAATAAAATAGCAGAAATGCATGGACTCTCCACTAAGTAAAATCATATTTGATATAGCACCTTAAAGAAACTAAAAATATATTATTTCACATCTTAAAATATTAAAATTGTCTCAGCTCAAAAAATCAAATTGTAGCATAGGCCATAAAAGAAGGAAAAAAATATGAATTACTGGTATAAGATTTTTAACCATTTTCATTTATGTCATGAAATTGGAATGGTGCACTATTTTGAAGAAAAGAAGCCCAAAGAATCGAAGAAAATGTAGAACACTCAAAACTGAAAAAAATAAATAGAGGAGGAAAATTAAATGGGGCGGGGCGGGGCGGGGCAAGGCGGGTTAAAATTTTGGCGGGTTGACACTTGCCCTGCCCCGCCCCGCCCTACCTTATTTACATCCCTAAACTGAGGTCTTTTTCATGAGAATTACATTGTGTAAAAGGCCGATGCAAAGTCAGAATTTGAACTTTTTACTTTATGAGTTTTAAATTCTATGATAGCGACTTAAGGTGTTAGTAACTGGGTTATGAATTTTATTTTTGTACATATTTTAAGTGAATTTCTTAATACATATACAATTTGGACAAAAGTTATTGTGTTCGGCGGAACCCATACTCCGACTTCTAGCTCCGCCCCTTGTAATGGTATTCATTCACTATGGTGAAAAGGCGCGTGCGTAACAATATACCTGCTCAGTCACTGAACTGATATGATTGTGGCTATTTAATATTCATATGATTCTGTCTGCAATTTCTTCTGGGGTCAGGCAAGCTTGAGCAGCAGCACTCTTGTAGTATTTGTTTTTCTTCCTTCTGGTTACTGGCGAGAGGTGTGCGAGGAGACACCTCTCTGGTCCAAGGCTTATCTTAGGCCTAGACTGAATCTAAGAGGATAAGTGGCCATGTTCAAAAAGATTGTTGCTGCAGTGGAAAGATCAAGATTGGTAGCAATTTGGAAATAGATTGTTTTTATTGTGACAAATAGCTAAATTGCTCTGATCTTTGTATACTAGCCACTAGTCCAAAGCAGAAGAAATGTAATAGAGACATATGGAGGTTCATCTTTGTTTCCCAGCATCTTGATTAAACCATTCTAGTACAAGGTTTTAGATATCATAAGGCGGAGGTGGATCCAGGATTTGAACTTTATGAGTTCAAATTCGAAATTCTACCACATCTCTACAAGTCTTTGAACATCAGAATGTCTAAGGCTGCTAATTTAAATCCTTAGAATTTGGAACCTTAATCCTCTTTTGTCATTTTTATTTTTATAACAATAGTTTCTAGCTTAGGTATGTGCACTCTATTTTCCTAGTATTTATAACAATAATGTCCCGATCAGGTTGTGCACACCTCAAATATTTTGCTAGATATTTGTTATCTCCAACTTGCAATGTATAGGATAACTATACCGACAGAGACTTAGATAGGTGAGAAGAAATCAATTAATAACATTTTTGGCTTCTTTTATAACTTGAACTTTGATATCTCATGGTTTAGAAATCCCTCCTCCTTGAAATGTCTAATGTTCTTTGATTTTATCTATTAAATTTACGAGAGAAAATGATAAGTGCCTGCTTGTATATTTTACATAACAAAATATATATTACATGAGGGTAAGGAGGACAATGTCTATATTCGACAACCAGTTCAGGTTCATGCCCGGTCGTTCTACTACAGAAGTTATCCACCTTATTAGGAGGTTGGCCGAGCAGTACATGGATAAGAAGAAGGATTTGCACATGGTGTTTATTGACTTGGAGAAAGCGTATGACAAGGTTCCTAGAGAGGTTCTCTGGAGATGCTTAGAGACAAAATGTGTGTCGGTTGCCTACATCAGGCGATTAAGGACATGTATGATGGAGCTAAGACTCGGGTTAGGACGGTAGGAGGCGATTCAGAGCATTTTCGATTGTTATGTGATTACACCAAGGATCTGCACTCAGTCCATTTTTATTTGCCTTGGTTATGGACGCACTTACACACCATATTCAAGGGGAGGTACCATGGCGTATGTGATTTTCGGATGACATAGTTCTGATTGATGAGACACGAGGTGGTGTTAACGAGAGGCTGGAGGTTTGGAGACATGCCCTTAAGTCTAAGGGTTTCATTTCAAACTGAGCAGGACCAAGTCGGAATACCTGGAGTGCAAGTTCAGCGCCGAGCCGAGGGAAGCGGGCATTGACGTGAAGCTTGAATCTCAGGCCATCCCCAGTAGAGGCAGTTTCAGGTACCTTGGGTCGGTTATCCAGGGGGATGGGAAGATCGACGAGGATATCACACACCGTATTGGGGTGGGGTGGATGAAGTGAAGGTTAGTATCTGGAGTCTTGTGTGACAAGAAAGTGCCACTGTTACTCAAAGGTAAATTTTATAGAACGATGGTTAGACCGGCCATGGTGTATGGGTATGAGTGTTGGCCAGTTAAGATCTCACATATCCAAAAAATGAAAGTAGCATAAATAAGGATGTTGAGGTGGATGTGCGGGCACACGAAGATAGATAAGATTATGAATGATGTTATACGGGTGAAGGTGGGCGTGGCTCCCATTGATGACAAGATACGGGAAGCGAGACTCAAATGGTTCGGGCATGTATAGAAGAAAAGCCCAGATGCACCGGTGAGGAGGTGTGAGCGGCTAGCTCTGGAAGGCATGAGAAGAGGTAGGGGCGGCCTAAGAAGTATTGGGAAGGGGTGATCAGGCAGGACATGACGCGACTTCAGATTTCCGAGGACATGACACTTGATGGAAGCTGTGGAGGTCAAGTATTAGAGTTGTAGGGTAGGGTCGTAACTATGTGAGGCTAGTCTGATAGAATTTTTCTCTTAGACTGCTAATGATTAATGTTGTGTTCTCATTACTCTTTTGTTTTATAATGTCAGGCCTATTTACTGGTTGTTGCTATTGTTTTCATCTATTTTCTGGCTTTTATGTTGCTGTTATTATTTCTATGATTTCTGTTGATGGTACTGATATATTGTCTCTTCTCGTTTTCTTGAGCGAGAGTCTTTCGGAAACAACTTCAATACCCCATCGGGGGTATGGGTAAGGTGTGCGTACATACTATCATCCCCACACCCCACTAGTGAATTTCACTAGGTCGTTGTTTAATGTATATTTCATGACCATCGTTAATTAATAAATAATCATTGTTACCTCAAATAGCATTTAATCATGGTAAATTAACGTGGTTCTGATAATTTCTTTTCCAACATAAAGTCTAATAAATATTTAATAGTACTATATATCTTAAAAATAAGTGAAGTACTTGATATAATTATCTGAGTATGATCAAAATAACAAGGTTTCTCAATTTAATTGTTAATAGGGATAATTATCCAATATCAAGAAAAATAACAACAATTAGGGATCGTTTGTAGGATGTATTAGGGAAAATAATGCATTTATTATCTTTGGCATTATTAATTTCTTGTTTGTTAGAATTTTCAATCTATAAGTATTAGTTATATACCATATTCAATATTATTCTTATACATAGCAAACCATGACATTAACAATATCATAATTTTTAATAGATGGATAAGCATATATAAAGTTGATGGTCTGTCGAAAACATCCTCTCTACTCCATGGGTAGGGGTAAGGTCTGCGTACACACTACCCTTCCCAAACCCCTTACTTTTGAGATTTTACTGGGTTGTTGTTGTTGTTGTTGTAGATAAACATGTATAAAGACAAATCTAGCCTTTCAAAACCTTTTCTAAATCTTTTTCAAATACATGGAGGGTATTTTTATAAACAAATAATTTTTAGAATTATGAATGTATATTATTTTTAATACACTAAACCAAGTAATCGATAAGAAATAATCTTAGTACAACTAGTGAGCATTACTGATATAACCTACCAAACAATCTCTTAGAAATAATTTTAAACGGGAAAAGCAAAAAATAAAAGTCTAAACAATTGGAAGGATAAGCTTAAGAGTAGAATGACTAAATTACCCTTATAGACCATGTTCCTCTAGTATCCAGAATTTATGCAAATAGGGGTAAATACAAGGATATAAAGGTAATTCAGAACACTATAGGGTACTATAAATTAACCTTTTTGTGAGGAAAGAGATTCTCACGAACTCTAGACGGAAGGAATGAGGCAGCAGAGAGATAGTTGGGAGTCTCTAATGGTGGTTGCCCTCTCTGTTATTTTTGCCTATGATTTCCTCTTCCATTTTCACCAAACGCGGCGCTAATAAACCACCATTTATCTTTAGGGTCTGTTTGGTCAAGCTCTGATCTATACACACTCATATACGATATATATATATATATATACACACATAATACGGGAAAAAGGGTTTAGGATTTTAAATCTAACCCTTTTTTGCTTCTTCTTCTTCTTCTTCCTCATCATCAAAATTATTATTATTACTCCTTCCGTTCCCCTTTATTGTTACTGTAATGGATGAGAGGCTGTGATGATTAAGGTGTCGTCTAGAGTTCGCGTCGGGGTAATGGAGCAGCCCGTATCTTGGCGGGGCGACCCGGTAAGGAACTATTTTATTGTAGTGCAACCGAGGTTTGCAGCCATGGCTGTTGCTTTGTCTCCTTTGCCCTGATTTTATCACAGATCTGAGCCTCAATATACCCCCCCAAGAAGTAGTAGTACTTTAATAATTTCAACATTGCTTTAATGAAGTTACATTTACTTTAAGTTTTAGTTTGCTGACTCTTTTGTTTAGAAAATTTTGTACAGATAGCGATTGAAGTCATTATATTTACAAATATACAATTCCTATTTTCCAGTCTCCTAGATGATTACAATATAAAACGTTTTATTCCTTTTAAATAAAGGAGATTGGATTTGTTTGGAGGAAGTTTTTCTTTTCAGTTAACTAGAATGGTGAACATGTTATGTTTGTGAGGAAATTGAAAACGAGAAAAAGAACAGGGGAATGTTTTAGTTGACTAACTAATGTAAAAAGAAAATATTACAGTCATGTGTGATCTATACTACTGATTAAGGAAGTAAGTTGTTTTTAGTATAGATCAATTTGTAAAATATGATATGCTTGGTTGCATTATCAATATTACTGATTAAGGAAGAAAATTAGTGGTTGTAGTATTAATCAATCTGTCATATCTTAGGTATTAACTTAAGATATATATTGAGAAATTATCCAACTTTAATAGAGTAATGGAGTGTTTAAAGTATTCGTCTAACTTTAAACCCCCACCTTTTCATCTTGCTCGTCCTCTTTTTTTTTTTTTTTTTTTTTTTCTGTTCTTATCTTTTGTTGATAGGTGGTGTACTTTTATTTCTACCGCATGAACAGAAATTGGAATTAGCAACTCAAGAATAATCTGTCAATGGAAACAATAAATGAGAATGAGGTAACATAGGTATGAGAAATATCTAGGGATGTTGCCTCCATTTGCGTGCAAATGATTACTAAACTGTTCTCTGTCATTATTTTCCCCTCACAAAATCAGTATCAGCTGATGCTTATCTGTAGGCTGTGATGATAAAGCTTAAGCTGAGTAATGAGTATTGGAACGAAATAGATTGTGATTGAGGTTGTGTTTTTTTTTTTTTTTTTTTTGGTTGTTGTATGCTACTCTGGTTTGCAGCCATGGCGGTGTCCTTTTCCTTTACCCGATGTGACGGATCTGAGCCTACTTGTGTACTCAACCAAGAATATTCGGTGGGTTTGAAAAATAAGTAAAACACTAGTAAAAAATAAGAACGAGGCAGCATAGTGATGCCAGTTTGCATTGATGGTTACCTGTATGCCAATGATTTCTAAGTGATCTGTCTTTGTCAAAGGTAGAACCTTTATTTCTTAACACTGCCATGGTTATTGACGATCTGCTGTGTTCTTGTACTTTCGGCTCTGCTTTCTTAGTCGTTATCTTTATCCCTTTCAAAAATCACAATAATACGAGCATTATTACCATGCTTTTGTGTGGGCTGTGATCAGAAAGCTTCTTGAATTCATCGTGTTTGGGTTAACTAGAGCTGTATCTTGGCAGGGCAAACCAGGTTTCTCATAAGCATAGATCGGTTTGATATTATGGCGTAGTTATTGTTGTATTATGTTATCATGGTTTGCAGCAGTGACGGCCGTTCCTTCCTTTACCTGATTTTGTGTCGGCTCAGAGCCTACATATGTACTCACCTATCACTTTATTGATAAATAGATAGATAGATAAAAGTGATGGAAATAACATGTAGATGTGGGGGGAAGGTAAATGGGGTAAAAACCTTAATCTATTTTGGATTTTTGATGACATTTCTTAGGGCAAGTGACTGAAGAATTGATATCACTTGGTGAGGCAGTAAATACCAAATAGTATCCTTAATTTGGTATTTAGTTGTGTGCTTCTTATTTTCTCAATTCTTGAAATTCCCTTGCCTGTAGTTTTTCTCCTTTTCTTTATTAAGTCCTTTGCCTGTAACTTCTCTTGAGTCTTGTCATAATGGTTCTATCTCCGGCAGTTAGTGATTTCTAGCTACACTGGCTTCTGCAATAATGTGGTCTAACATTCCTTCGCTGCTTACACCCAATGTAGTTACTATTATGATGGCTATTGAATAAAGTAATTTGACATAGTTATCCTTCTTTCTACGGGTCAATGGACAAGCAGTTGGCAATTTTGATCAGCCTATTTGGTTGCTTGATGAGCCTTCTGTCACATTGAAATCATGAAGGTGTGAAATTGCTGGAGTATATTATTGCAGGGCAGGTGGTATTGTAATTGTAGCAACTTATCCTCCCCGTCGAGATCGAGGCTGTGATGGTTTTTATTGTTGTCACCAATAAAAATCATTTGGTTGCAGGGCAGCCTATTTGGTTGCTTGATGAGCCTTCTGTCACATTGAAATGATGAAGGTGTGAAATTGCTGGTGTATATTATTGCAGGGCAGGTGATATTGTAATCGTAGCAACTTATCCTACCCGTTGAGATCGAGGCTGTGATGGTTTTTATTGTTGCCACCAAGGTTTCCAAGAAGGATTACATTGGTAGACATGCTTGATTGAGGTGGCTTAGACTAGTGTTGGCAAAATAGGCCCATATGTTGATAGCACGCCCAGTCCGCCCATATTTTGGTGGGCTGGGTGAGTGATATTTTAAGTGGGTTATATTTGGGCTTCAACCCATATTTACCCGTAAAATTATGGGTATTTGTGGGTAAAAAACTGGGTAATATACGGGTTGTCTATATAGGTTAAGCTCTACGCAATTTTTCCAAACTCTCACAACTTAGAAGCATTTTCCAGCATCAACTTTTACGGAGGATTTCTTGAATATTTAGGGATTTAACTAATTTTCTACTTTGATTCATTTATAATAGTTTCAGTATTTTTTTATTTTTTATTTTAGGGATTGCAAAAAAGAAGAAAAAGTACTCCCTTTTTAGAAATTTGTGCTTAATCTTCTATTTTTGAGATGTTTATAGCCCTTTCTGGTTTGTCGTTTGCTTAATATTTTGTATCATTATGTTTTATGTTCAAATACTAAATATGCTAGGCTTGTATTTGAAACTTTCTATGTTAGGCAGAGGTGTCTATAGAAGTTAATGAGGAGGCGATTGAGTAGTTAGAGATTAGTTCTTCAGTCCTAACAAAACGTGTGAAAAAAAATATTTTTATTGTTTGGAATACTTTTCAAAAATTGCCTCTTGCTAGCGATGGTGAAAGAGGCAAAGCGCAATGTAAAGTCTGTAAGATGATCTATGTGGCAGACTCTAGGTCTGGAACTTCAAATTTGAAGTGACATATTGATAAACATATAAATAATAGACAAGAGCTTAGGGGTGAGCCAATTGATCAAGCAATTTATCGTGAGAAATTGTCTGTGGCTATTTTGAAGCATAATTATCCTTTCAGCTTTGCCGAGCATCAAAGAAACAAGGATATCCGTTTGTATTTAAATCCAACGGTGAAAACTATTTCAAGAAATACCGTCAAGTCTGATATTTTGAAAATGTATGCTTAGGGAAAAAGAACTTTTAAAGAATGAGCTTGTAGCGATTCCTAGTAGAATGTGTTTGACTTCAGACATGTAGACTTCTGTAGCATCAAATTGAAATATGTGTTTAACCGCTCATTATGTTGATTTGAATTGGATTTTTCAAAAGAGTGTTGATTTTTCGTCATGTGCCCCCTCCACGTTCTGGTTCGGTTTTAGGTACCTTACTAATTGAGTTTATTAAGGAATGGGATATTGAAAAGAAGATCTTCACTGTTATTTTGGATAATGCTAGTTGCAATAGGGGTGTGGTTGATATTTTAAAGGAATATTTATCTTTTAGGCGTTCACTAGTTTGTGATGGAAAGTTCTTTCATGTTCGTTGTGGGAACCATATCTTGAATTTAATTATGAAGGCAGGTTTGGAAAAAGCTGATGCATCTATTGTAAAAATTAGAGAAGGTGTTAAGTATATAAAACATTCGGAAGGAGGAATTTTGAAGTCCGTGGAATGTATTAAGAATCTTGGGCTACCGTGTTCGAAGAAGTTTTGCCAAGATATGACTATTCGTTGGAATTCTACTTATCAAATGCTTGAAAGTGCTCTCCTCTACGAGCAAGCTTATATTCAATATAAGTTAGTTGATACTGATTTTAAATATGGTCTCTCTGATGAGGAATGAAAAAAGGTAGAGACTATTGCTAAGTTTTTTAAGCCATTTTATGACATCACTACATTATTTTCTGGAAGCAAATATCCAACTGCTAATTTGTATCTACCTAATGTGTGGAAAATTCAAATGTTGTCAGAGGAAGAAAGAGATGGTAGTGACCCAATTATGAATTAGATGGCTACATTAATGTTAAGAAAGTTTAAAAAATATTGGAGGTCTTACAGTAAGATCTTATCACTTGCCATTGTCCTTGATCCCCGATACAAAATGAAGTTTGTGAAATTTTGCTTCTTCAAAATTGACCCTATGACTGCTGATGCAAAGGTAAAAGTTGTTGAAGATCATTTGCAATTATTGTTCAAAGAATACTTGGTACCTTCAACCTCAATTTTCTTATCGGGGGAGCAAGTTTATGGTAGAGATACCAATGAAGCAAGAGATGAGCTTGAGGATTTTGACGTATTTGAGAACCAGTTGGAGTCTGGTAGAGATAAAACACAATTAGATTTGTACTTGGATGTAACGACCCAGTCAGTCGTTTTGAATATTATAACCCCGTTCCCCCATTTACTGCACAATTTATGTTTTGTAATTGATTTATCACTTATAAAGTTAGTTGGTTCGGGTACGGAAGGAACTCGAAGTGAAATGAGATACTTAGTTTCATAATTTAAAAATTTACGTTAGAAAAGTGGACCGGATATGGATCTATGTGTAAACAACCTCGGATTTGAATTCTGATGGTTCCGTTAGCTCCGTTAAGTGATTTTGGACTTAGGAGCGCGTCCGAAATGTGATTTGGAGGTCCGTGGTAGAATTAGGCTTGAATTGGTGATATTGAAAATTTGACGATTTCGGTCGGAAGTGAAAAATTTAATATCAAGGTCGGGATGGAATTCCGAAAATTGGAGTAGGTTCATAATGTTATTTGTGATGTGTGTGCAAAATTTGAGGTCATTCGGACGTGGTTTGGTTGGTTTCGGCATCGGTTGCCGAATTTGGAAATTTAGAAGTTCTTAGGCTTGAATCCGAGGGTAATTTGATGATTTGATGTTGTTTTGAGTGATTTGAAGATTTGACTAAGTTGGTATGTTGATATATGACTTGTTGGTATTTTTGGTTGAGGTCCCGAGGGCCTCGGGGTGATTCCGGGTGGTTAACGGATTTGTCGAAATTGAAATTTGCAGCTGGAGCTGCTGCTACTGCTATTTTCGCACCTGCGGAAGAAAGCCTCGCAGGTGCGAGGACGCTGGTGCGCTTGGGGAGTGCGCAGGTGCGGGTGACGCTGGGCCAAGGCTGGGAACGCAGGTGCGAAGAATTGACCGCATCTGCAAGCCCGCAGGTGCGAGGCCTTAAGCGCAGATGCGGAGATGAGGATTTTGGGCTGGTTTCGCAGATGCGCACCTAGGACCGCAGATGCGAGTCCACAGGTGCGAGAAAGGTTTTCGCAGGTGCGGAAGCTGGGGAATTAAGTGAGTTGCGCAGGTGCGGCTCGTTGGACCACATGTGCGAACAAACCTGGGCAGAAACCATAAATAGAACCCTTCGCGATTTTGGTGCATTCTTCACCATTTCTATTCGGTTCTTGTAGCTTTTGGGAGAGATTTGAAGAGGGAATCAAGGGGGTTTCGTTGAGGTAAGTTATTTGAGCCATAATACTTGTATATATGGTGATTTTCCGTTCTTTAATCATGGTAATTATTGAAAATGAGGGGTTAGGGCTTGAAATTTTGGGAGAGTAATTTAAGAATTTGAAGGACCAAACGATGTCGGATTTTGATAAATTTGGTATGGTTAGACAAGGGAGAGGTCAAGGTTTATTATTCTGCCATTTTTGACTGATTTCGAGATGTTGGCCTGGGGGTCGGGTTTTGGCCGGTTTCAGATTTTTTGCGTAATTTGATAGTTTTTCATGCGGAATTCACTCAATTAGCGTATATTGATGGTATTGTACTGATTTCGAAGAGATTCAGAGCATTTGGAGACCGAGTCCAGAGACGAGGGCATCCCAGAGTAGGATCTTTACGCTGTTAAGGTAAGTAACAGTTTTAACTCTGGCTTTGAGGGTATAAACCCGGAGATTTAACATCATGCGATGGTTTGGAAGTGATACCCACGCTAGGTGACGAGCGTGTAGGTGGGCACCGCGAGGGATTGAGACTTGGTCTGTCCCGTGAGGCTGTGAGGCCTAATGGCTATTATCTTTGGTTATGTGTTTATTGGTTGTTGAACTTGTATGCCTTCATGTTAGAGATCATGCTTAGGCTTTATTCATGCTCACATTATTTGTACTCAGCCATAGAAATTATTGTACCTGTTTACCTCAGTCTCACATGATGTGGGCTGTGTTCCCTTATTTGTTGGTGATGATGAGGCTAGTGAGGTACATGATTGAGTGAAGTCGAGGGTCTGGTTGTGAGGATATTAGTACCATAGCGCGTGAGTTATCCGCGTAGCACGTGAGTTGACCGTGCAAGTCCAGGTATTGATACCATAGCGCGTGCGTTGTCCGCGTAGCACGTGAGTTGACCGTACGGATCCAGGTATTGATATGATGGCACGTGAGTTGTCCGTGCTTAGAGCTTGGGCTTTGGGAGCCCCTCTGGAGTCTGTACTCACCCCTAGTAAGCGTAGAGTGTTGAGTGTTTTGAGTATTGAGTGCTGATTGCGAGTGATGAGTGATTGAGTGACACTTTTGTGAGGTTGTATTTATTTGTGTTATTGCTGCATTTATCTGTTAAACTTCTTTGTGGGATTTACTGAATTATGGAATTTACCTGTTTATTTCTGTTTATTTTTAAATTGTGAAAATAAATAATTGGATTATTTTACTTAGCTCGTCACTATTGCTCAGTTCCTTAGTTATTTCTGTTACTTGCTGAGGTGGTTGTACTCATGCTACACCCTGCACTTTATGTGCAGATTCAGGTGAGTTAGAGCACGACAATCGTTGAGTTCAGGCCGGCTATCTGTGGAGATTGCAAGGTAGCTGCAAGCGTTCGCAGGACCTTGTTACTCCTTTTATCATTTCTTGTTTTGGATTGTATTGACAGTTAGACAGTTTTATTTCTTAGTTCATAGATTTAGACGCTCATGACTTAGTGACACTCCGATGTTTGGGGCTCGTTTCCGTATTTCTAAAATTATATTTAAAGTTGATTTAGTTTATGAGAAATTCAAATGTTGAAATGCTTTATTTAAATTCTTATAATCGGTTTAGTAGTAATATTTTGGGTAAAACGTTTGCCTTGTAATACGATTGGTGCCATCACGACCATGGTTAGATTTTGGATCGTGACAAGTTGGTATCAGAGCCTAGGTTACATAGGTCTCACGAGTCATGAGCGAGTTTAGTAAAGTCTTGAGGATCAGTACGGAGACATCTGTACTTATCTTAGAGAGACTACAGAACCTTTAGGAAAATTTCATATTTTTGGATTCTTATCGTGCGTGCTACTGGTCAAGAGGGTCAGCCACCAGTTCGGGCCGTAAGAGGCCGAGGCCGCGGTAGAGGTCGTGGTAGAGGCAGAGGTGTAGCCCGTACAGCAGTTGGGGCAGTACCTGCAGATCCACCGGTTGTCCCAGAACAGGATCAGATTCCAGTTGTTGATGCACCAGCTAAGGCACCACCTGTGCCTATTGTGATTCCAGGCCTTTAGGAGGACCTAGCTTAGATTCTGATATCATGTACCGGCCTTGCTCAAGCGGTCTCTATTTTGACGGCCGCAATCACTTCTCAGGCTGTGGGAGGCACTCAGACTCCCGTTGCTCGCACTCGAGCAGGTTATTCAGGGATTTCAGACACCAGAGGCACCACTAGCCCAACCGGTTGTAGTTGTACAGGATTATGTGGTTCCTGCTATGCCTGAGGATGATCAGCGTAGGTTGGAGAGGTTTGGGAGACTCCAGCCGCCACCTTTCAGTGGCACAGAGAGAGAGGACGTTCAAGACTTCTTGGACAGGTGTTAAAGGATACTCCGTACTGCTGGTATTTTGGAGACTTGTGGGGTCTCATTCACTACCTTTCAGTTTTCTGAGGCTGCACTCAGATGGTGGGAGACTTACGAGAGGCATATGCCTGTTGGCGCAGCACTCCTTACTTGGCAACAGTTCTCTGTTTTTTTCTGGAGAAGTTTGTACCTGAGTCCAGCAGAGAGGAGTTGCGCAGGCAGTTTGAGCAGTTTCGCCAGGGTGAGATGTCTGTTACACAGTATGCAGCACCAGTTACCTCACCACCCGCCCAGCTAACTAGGGGTGGAGTTCAGCCAGCTAGGGGAGGTGCCCAGTCAGCTATGGGTCGCCCGAGAGGGAGAGGCAGATCAGGGGGTGGTCAGGCACGTTTCTATGCCCTCCCAGCCAAGCCAGACGCTATTGCTTCAGATGGTGTGATTTCAGGTATATTCTTCTGTTAGACTCGTTCGAGGACGAACGTTTGTTTAAAAGGGGGAGAATGTAACGACCCGGCCAGTCATTTTGAATATTATAACCCCGTTCCTCTATTTACTGCACAATATATGTCTTGCAATTGATTTATGATTTATCGGGTTAGTTGGTTCGGGTCCGGAAGGAACTCAGAATTAAATGAGACACTTAGTCTCATAGTTTAAAAATTTACGTTAGAAAAGTGGACTAGATATGGATCTATGTGTAAACGACCTCAGATTTGAATTCTGATGGTTCCGTTAGCTCCGTTAGGTGATTTTGGACTTAGGAGCACGTCCGGAATGTGATTTGGAGGTCTGTGGTAGAATTAGGCTTGAATTGGTGAAATTAAAAATTTAGCGATTTCGATCGGCAGTGAAAAATTTGATATTGGGGTCGGGATGGAATTCCGAAAGTTGGAGTCGGTATATAATGTCATTTGTGATGTGTGTGCAAAATTTGAGGCCATTCGTACGTGGTTTGGTTGGTTTCGACATCGGTTGCCGAAATTGGAAATTTAAAAATTCTTAAGCTTGAATCCGAGGGTAATTTGATGATTTGATGTTGTTTTGAGTGATTCGAAGGTTCAACTAAGTTGGTATGTTGATATATGACTTATGGGTATTTTTGGTTGAGGTCCTGAGGGCCTCGGGGGTGATTCTGGGTGGTTAACGGATTTGTCGAAGTTGGAATTTGCAGTTGGAGCTGCTGCTACTGCTATTTTCGCACCTGCAGAAGAAAGCCTCGCAGGTGCGAGGCCGCTGGTGCACTTGGGGAGTGCGCAGGTGCGGGCGACGCTGGCCAAGGCTGGGAACGCAGGTGCGGAGAATTGGCCGTATCTGCGAGCCCGCAGGTGCGAGGCCTTGAGCGCATATGCGGAGATGAGGATTTTGGGCTGGTTTCGTAGATGCGCACCTGGGACTGCAGATGCGAGTCCACATGTGCGAAAGCTGGGGAATTAAGTGAGTTGCGTAGGTGCGGCTCCTTGGACCTCAGGTGCGGTAGCGCGGGTGCGAGAAAATGGCCGCAGGTGCGAAAAACCTGGGCAGAAACAATAAATAGAGCCCTTCGCAATTTTGGTGCATTCTTCACCATTTCTATTTGGTTCTTGTAGCCTTTGGGAGAGTTTTGAAGAGGGAATTAAGGGGGTTTCATTGAGGTAAGTTAATTGAGTCCTAATACTTGTATATAAGTTGATTCTTCGTTGTTAAATCATGGTAATTAGTGAAAATGAGGGGTTAGGGCTTGGAATTTTTGGAGAGTAATTTAAGGATTTGAAGGACCAAACGATGCCGGATTTTGATGAATTTAGTATGGTTAGACTCGGGAGAGGACAAGGTTTATTATTCTGGCATTTTTGACTGATTTCCAGACGTGGGTCTGGGGGTCGAGTTTTGGCCGGTTTCGGATTTCTGGCATAATTTGATAGTTTTTCTTGCGGAATTCATTCCATTAGCGTATATTCATGGTATTGTACTGATTTCGAATAGATTCAGAGCATTTGGAGACCGAGTCCAGAGACGAGGGCATCCCAGAGTAGGATCTTTACGCTGTTAAGGTAAGTAACAGTTTTAACTCTGGCTTTGAGGGTATAAACTCGAAGATTTGACATCACACGATGGTTTGGAAGTGATACCCATGCTAGGTGACGAGCGTGTGGGTGTGCACCGCGAGGGATTGAGACTTGGTCCGTCCCGTGAGGCTGTGACACCTAATAGCTATTATCTTTGGTTATGTGTTTATTGGTTGTTGAACTTGTATGCCTTTATGTTAGAGATCATGCTTAGGCTTTATTCATGCTCACATTATTTGTACTCAGTCATAAAAATTATTGTATCTGTTTACCTCAGTCTCACATGATGTGGGTTGTGTTCCCTTATTTGTTGGTGATGATGAGGCTAGTGAGGTACATGATTGAGTGAAGTCGAGGGTCTGATTGTGAGAATATTAATACCATAGCACGTGAGTTATCCGCGTAGCACGTGAGTTGACCGTGCAGGTCCAGGTACTGATACCATAGCGTGTGCGTTGTCCGCGTAGCACGTGAGTTGACCGTGCAGATCCAGGTATTGATATGATGGCACGCGAGTTGTCCGTGCTTAGAGCTTGGGCTTTGGGAGCCCTTCCGGAGTCTGTACACACCCCCAGTGAGCGTAGAGTGTTGAGTGTTTTGAGTATTGAGTGCTGAGTGCGAGTGATGGAGTAACACTACTGTGAGGTTGTATTTATTTGTGTTGTTGCTGCATTTATCTGTTAAACTTCTTTGTGGCATTTACTGAGTTATGGAATTTACCTGTTTATTTCTGTTTATTTTTAAATTGTGAAAATAAATAATTGGACTGCTTTACTTAGCTCGTCACTATTGCTCAGTTCCTTAGTTATTTCTATTACTTGCTGAGGTGGTTGTACTCATGCTATACCGTGCACTTTATGTGCAGATTCAGGTGAGTTAGAGCATGGCGATCGTTGAGTTCAGGCCGACTATCTGTGGAGATTGCAAGGTAGCTGCTAACGTCCGCAGGACCTTGTTATTCCTTTTATCATTTCTTCTTTTGGATTGTATTGACAATTAGACAGTTTCATTTCTTAGTTCATAGGTTTAAATACTCATGACTTAGTGACACCCCGATGTTTGGGGCTCGGTTTCGTATTTCTAAAATTATATTTAAAGTTGATTTAGTTTATGAGAAATTCAAATGTTGAAATGCTTTATTTAAATTCTTATAATCGGTTTATTAGTAATATTTTGGGGAATAGGCTTGTCTTGTAATACGATAAGTGCCATCACGACCATGGTTAGATTTTGGGTCGTGACAAGTTGGTATCAGAGCCTAGGTTACATATTTCTCACGAGTCATGAGCGGGTTTAGTAGAGTCTTGAGGATCGGTACGGAGACGTCTGTACTTATCTTGGAGAGACTACAGAACCTTTAGGAAAATTTCACATTCTTGGATTCTTACCGTGCATTCTGTGTATTCTAGTAACTAAACATCTGTATTTCATTCTCTCATAGATGGTGAGGACTCGTGCTACCGGTCAAAAGGGTCAGCCACCAGTTTGGGCCGCAAAAGGCCTAGGCCGCGGTAGAGGCCGTGGTAGGGGCAAAGGTACCGCCCGTACAGCAGCTGGGGCAGTACCTGCAGATCCACTCGTTGTCCCAGAACAGGACCAGATTCCAATTGTTGATGCACCAGCTCAGACACCACCTGTGCCTATTGTGATTCTGGGCCTTCAGAGGCCATAGCTCAGATTCTGACAATATGTACCGACCTTGCTTAGGCAGTCTCTATTTTGACAGTTGCAGCCACTTCTCAGGCTGGGGGAGGCACTCAGACTCCCGTCGCTCGCACACTCAAGCAGGTTATTCAGGGACATCAGACACCGGAGGCACTACTTGCCCAGTCAGTTGTAGCTGCACATGATTATGTGGTTCCTGTTATGCCTGAGGATGATCAGCGTAGGTTGGAGAGGTTTGGGAGACTCCAGCCGCCACCTTTCAGTGGCACAGAGAGAGATAACGCTCAGGACTTCTTGGATAGGTGTCAGAGGATACTCCGTACTGCTGGTATTCTGGAGACTTATGGGGTCTCATTCACTACCTTTCTATTTTTTGGGGCTGCACTCAGATGGTGGGAGACTTACGAGAGGCGTAGGCCTGTTGGCGCAGCACCCTTACTTGGCAACAGTTCTCTGTTCTCTTTCTGGAAAAGGTTGTA
>AWOL01S0022165.1:38225-97055 GCA_000715115.1 Nicotiana otophora | reverse complement strand
AGCTTAGGTTGCTCATAACGATAAAACTAGGCGGCATTCAAAACAGATAGGACTTCACATAAATACAATTAAAGGCTCAAGTTAGCCTCCACACATAAACAACATATGCACGCGGGCAGTTTAGGCAGTACATAGTTTAGGGCATTAAGACGCATTAGAGTTGTCAAATCCTGTAGGCATAATTTCTAGGCGATTTGTATTTCCAGCATCATACAAACATCATTGTTGATTTTTACTAATGAATTCACAGATGATAGGCGTTAAAAAAGCTCCTATAGGCATGATCTCTAAATTGTTTATGCGATGAGGCAGTAAAACTGTTTGAAAGCTCAGAATTAACGACGTTTGATTTTTATAAATATGCTTTCTAGACGAGTAATAATATCCCATAGGTAGGATTGATAATTAAACCTGATTTTATAATACTTCATCCTTATAGGCATATCATATAGGCGGGGCAGTGTAATAAAAATAACGGAAGTAATCGATTAATTAATTAATTAGATCCATATAGACATGGTATCTAGATGAGTATTAACAAAGACATGTATTATTGCAATCCTATATGCATGTTATTTAATAATCATATAAAAGTAGACATGGAGCAGGTAAAGTATTTACTCAAACAAACATGCTTTTGATATTGTGTGTGATTTCTTATAGCATGATTTCTATTAGTGTGTAGAACTAAAGCACGTCAGACAGCAAGCAAAGTAAATAAGCCCTATGGACAGGTTTTCTACCCATTTAGGAAAAATTACAGTATACTCGCTTCTCCATTTTTTACCAACTCCCCAACTGTTTGTTTATAAATTATTACAGGCCCAGATAATGAATATAAATATTACACAAGGAACAATAGCAGGCCCAAATAAAAAAATAACCCAGTACTGTCCGGGCCTTCAACAAGCTTACTTTCTTCTCACAAACAGCAGACTCAAATCCCAGGCTCACCTAAGGCATAAGACAACTATAACGTGCAACTCCAATAACACGCATGGATAAAAATAGTCACCATACAAATAACAAACTACACACATGATTAATTAAACAACATTTTGAAATCTACATACTAAAGTCTCAAAGTTGTACCTAATAGTAGTTTTTTGACAAGTTTATAATGCACATATAGGGAAACAAGCTAGTTGTAAATTTACTCTTAAAGGTTTAACTAATACTGAAAAGTACGGAGTTAATCGAGTCAACAGACACACAATAGAGATGAGAACAAGTTGTAATGAACATTAGGGTCCAACACAGACTGCAAGTTAGGTATGAATGACTCACCAAGAATTAAAATATACTCTAGGCATGAGTTGGTTTACATAACAGTCCAGAACAAGGCAAAGAGGCACCATCAAGATCAATCAACAAGCATTAGCATAACACAGTAAACTAAACAAGTTTAAGAGGGCCAGAGCTCATAGTAAGCAAGGACATATTGAAGTAGATTGTTAGACCACACATAAGTAACATGGGATGTTGCAGTTCACCTTATAAGTGGGAAGTAGTATTAAACAACACAGGATTGAATTAGGCATGTAACACACATTAAAACATACAATTAATAGGATAAAACATTTGGGTTGATAGCATAGTTAGGCATTAGTCCTAGTAGAGTATGAGATACATAAAACACACGAGTTGATATATCCACAATGTAGAATAGAGCAGGGAGATAAACTCAGGAAGAGTAGCAGGTAACACACACTTGGCTAGGCATGCTTAGAGTAGTAAGAGTCTTTCATGATGAGCACAAACAGTAGGTGTAAGAATTCAGGCACACAATCACACATTGGGCTAAGTAGACCTAAGGGAGTCAGAAATCAAGGGCGTATATCAAACTTAGAGTTTTAGGCAAGTTCTAAGGCTAGAAAAGCATAGAACTACAAGACAACTTAAAAAAACAAAGAACCATAAGCAAATATGGCATAATATCATATTGACTCACTGAAGCTCAAGTGGCATAAATACACAAGGCATGAACACAAGAAAGAAGATGAAATTGCGAGAGTCAAAAATGTTTACCAGTATAAACTAACGAACAAGTAAAGGAGAAGAGTAAATTTCAGCAATACTTCGAAAATCAGTAGCAATAGAGGACAACAAGACCCCAATCCAAGTGTGTCAGAGTTCACAAGGACTTCTGATGAGTTCCGAGCAGTGCTCACACTGGAGAGGTTGAGAATGTAAATTCTGGTGGCCTTGACTTTCAGCCAGCCAAGAACAATAGATTCAGAATAATATCAAGTGAGTGGGAGTAAGAGAGAATAATTCTTCCGGTCCCATAAAGGGGATTAGGGGAGGGGTTTATATAGTGGTCGATTAAGAAAACAAAACATGGAAAACAATCAATCTAAACATAGAAAAGAAAAGAAAAGATCTCATGCAATCAGAGTCGGTAAAGGAGATGGAGATAGCAAAACCTAGTTAGGTTCAACCAACAGTAAATCGAACTAGGAGTGCAGGCATCATCTCCTTTCGAGCGTATGTAGAAGAAATGCCATCTAAATCATTGAAGATCGAAGTCATCCAGGCCTGATTTTGAGAGGTAGTTCTTGCCAAAAATAGGACAAGAACTAAGTAACACCACAGGCGTTTGTATAATAGTGAAGTACCATAAAATAGGTAAGTGAATCAATGATAGATTATATTTTAGGGCTGGATTTGGAGGGGTTCAAAGATGCAACGGCTAGGGTTTCTCAGAGAAGAAGTGAGGAGAGAGGATTTAGGAGCGACTGGAGTGTGAGAATGGGATTAGGATTTGGGGTGAGGGGATATAAGTAAAGGGTAGAGATTTATTATGGGTCGTTGATGATTTGAGATCAACGGTCAAGATCGAAAAGGGAGTGGGACGGGTCGTTTAAACGGGTACCGACCGGGTTAAGATTAAAAGGGTCGTCTAGTTTGGGATAGGTAGATTGGGCTTAGAAGTTTTGGACATTTGGGCCATTAAATTGGTCCAGAATTGGCTCCAAATTAGGCTACAAATTAAATACCCGAAAAAATTATTAAAAAAATATTTATAAAAAGTAATTAACAAATAGTAAGAGTATTATTTATGTAGTAAGATGTTTTAAAATAATAGTTTAACATTTAAAAATATATAAATGCTATTTTGGGCATAAATAATGTAATAAAATGTGATTATGCACAACATATAGGCTATTACTGTAAAATTGTGTAAAATAGCTTAAAATGCAAATATCATTGTATATAATAAAGTAAAATATTCTGAAACATATATGTGGATGCAAATAATTAATTTGGATGATTAAGTCATCGCAAAATAATTTAAGGGGTAATTAATGCATATTCAAGTAAATTAAATATAAAAAAATCAATTTTAAAGCTTTAAAAATTATGAAAACTATAGAAAATACTTGTATAACTCTTGTGAATTAAGTAATGAAGCAAAATGATACTTTGAAAGTATATATACTATTTGAAAGAATATGAGGGCAAAATTGGGTATCAACAGTTGCTCCTCTTTACCGGGAATGATGAACGAATTGTGGGGTAAAGAAAATGATGACCAATTTTATGTGAAGTAAGTGAGGAATATGTGTTTTAAAAAAATGAGGGTCGAACCCTAGTTCTTGAGTTGCCTACATATCCCTGGTATTATGGGAATCGGGACGTGTGTAGTTCTGGATCCAACAACAAACGAAACTGATGGAGTTGTTATAAGAGTGGTCATGTGTTTCAAAAAAGATCTTTTGGGTAGGATAGTGTCGTAGGTAATAAATAATTTTAGGTGGAGTCGTGAATGCGAATTGAATGTTATAGATGTACGAGGCAGATATTTGAACGGTTATGGAACACAAGGTAATCAATTGATGATAATCAGTTACGTTTGAGATAGTCCAAGGATGTGAACGTTGACCGGAGCAAGAATTGCTCCTGTTTGTAGAACGGTTACCTTCCGAGTTACCTGCAAAACTTAAAACACGATGCACGCGAATATATATGGGTTATTTCGAAATTTTAAACATGATTCAAATTCCCTTCGGGCCATGAAGGTTGCCTTCGGATGATGAGGATGATGTCATTAGACCATGACGTCCTGGACCATGAAGTGTATGATAAGGGATTCGCCGACCATGGAATGGTGTCCTCGGGCCATGAATATGGTGCCTCTGGACTATGATGCCTTTGAATAATGATATGTAATTTCGAGAGATCCTCCATCCATGGCATGATGTCTTCGGGCTATGAGGATGATGCCTTCAGACTATGACGCATTCGGACAATATAGCGATGTTTCATCCCATGAGATGCAAAGATGCAGTGATATCAATCATTTGATAGAGGAAACAGGTAATGCTTAGTCATATGCGAGAACGAGACGAGACAAGGCTTAGTCTTGTATGAGATGAGGGCAATGCTTAGCCCGATGCAAAGAGAGGAGACAATACTTAGTCTCATGCACGGAAAGGCAATTCCTAGCCTTATGCAATAATGGAGGCAATGCTTAGCCTCCTACAAGGAATGGAGACAGTGTTTAGTCTCATGCAAGGAAAAGCATTGCTTAGCCTTATGCAATGATGAGGGTAGTGTTTAGCCCTATGCAAGGAGTGGAGACAATCCTTAGCCTCATGCAAGAAAGGGAGACAATGCTTAGTCTCTAGCAAAGAAAGGCAATGTTTAGCCTTATGCAATAATAGAGGCAATGCTTATCCCCATGCAAATAATGTAGACAGTGTTTAGTCTCATGCAAAGAAAGACAGTGCTTAGCCTTATGCAATGTGGAGACAATGCTTAGTCTCATGCAATGTGAGGGCAGTGTTTAGCCCTATGCAAGGAGTAGAGACAATGCGTAGTATTATGCAAAGGAAGACAATGCTTAGCCTTATGTAATGATGAGGGCAATGCTTAGCCCTATGCAAGAAAAGCAATGACTAAATGCGGGAGAATAAAGCATTTCTTAGCTTGATGTGTTTGTGTTTGGCGACCTTTGTCGGTTTGAAGATAGTGATCTTGATGTGTGTATGTATTTGCGGACGTTCCTATTATGTTCATTGTGCCTACATCCAAAGAAAAATCATGAGTTTTACGGGGGAAAGGTTGGTTCGTGCTTTAGATTCCTTGCTTCGCCTTTGCTCTTGTCTAGAGACCCTGCTTGAGTCACCCCGGGTAATGTCTGGTTGCTATAGAAACAAAATTTTTGAAAAACATGCATTTGATAAATTGTTTATAAAAATATAGTTGTTTGAAATATGTGATAATGCATGCGAGCAAATAATTTGTTGAATTTATGACTGTGACACGCTTTTGACATATTGCAACCTCCTTAATTCGGAATTTTGAGGATCCTCCTCAAAATTCTGCCCCAATTTAAATGCGTACTTCTGGCGATACATTCCTTGGTGGTTACAAACATGATGAGATCGGACAAACTCGAGTTCTTGCCCCAGTTTGACCATAGGGGGAATGAAGATTTTATTGTGATATGACCGAACCCACAAGGCTGCCTACGTATTCCCTCTTCAACGGGAATTAGGTCAAGCGTAGTTCAGTTACATAAAATGAAAAGTGCAAACATAATTTTAAACATAGTATCTCTCGACTGCATCTGAATTGATTTGTTTTGGCCAAATCTCTCCGTCCATTTCTGCAAGTATAATTGCTCCTCCTGTTAATACTCGGTGAACCATGTAAGGGCCTTGCCAGTTGGGTGAGAATTTCTCCTTTGCTTCATCCTTATGTGGGAAGATTTGTTTTAGTACCAATTGCCTCGGTGTGAATTGCCTTAACCTAACCTTTTTGTTTAAAGCTCTTGTAATTCTATTCTGGTAGAGTTGACCATGACATACTGCGTTCATTCTTTTTCCGTCAATGAGAGTTAGTTGTTCATACCGGCTCCGTACCCATTCTGCGTCGCTGAGCTCGGCTTCTTGTATGATTCTTAAGGAAAGGATTTCTACTTCGGCAGAAATAACGACTTCGGTACCATAAACCAGTAGATAGGGAGTTGCCCCAGTTGATGTACGAACTATGGTGCGATACCTAAGCAAAGCAAACAATAGCTTCTCATGCCATTATTTGTAATTGTCTACCATTTTCTTCAATATCTTCTTGATGTTCTTGTTGGCAGCTTCTACGGCTCAATTCATTTGCGGCTTGTATGTTGTAGAGTTCTGATGCTTGATCTTGAATGTTTCATACATGGCTTTCATCAAGTCACTGTTGAGATTGACGGAGTTGCCAGTAATGATTGACTCAATTACTCCAAATCAACAAACGATGCGGTCTCGAACAAAATCTGCTACGACCTCTTAGTTACAACCTTATAGGATGCGTCTTCAACTCATTTTGTGAAGTAGTCTATAGCCACCAGAATGAACCTATGCCCGTTTGAAGCAGCGGGTTCAATTGGTCCGATGACATCCATACCCCAAGCACAAAAGGGCCGGGGCAAACTCGTTGCATTGAGTTCATTGGGCGGCACGTATATCATATCAGCATGTATCTGGCATTAGTGATAATTTTGAACATATTTGATGCAGTCTGTTTCCATAGTCATCCAGAAATACTATGCTCTTAATATCTTCTTTGCCAGGACGAAACCCTTCATGTGGTCTGAAAGTTCCGGCATGTATTTCCTCGAGCAATCTAGACGCCTCTTTGGCATCGACGCATCGCAACAATCCCAAATCAGGAGTCCTTATATACATAATTCCTCTGCTTTAAAAGAAATGGTTGGCCAATCTTCGAAGCGTGCGCTTTTGAGTATGTGTAGCATGCTATGGATATTCTCTCTTTTCCAAGTATTCCATGATGTCAGGGAACCACGGATTTTTGTCAATTTCTTCTTCAACATGAGCACAATAAGCTAGCTGCTTAAAATTCCTATTGGGATAGGATCGATGAAATTCTTCTCTGGGTGTTGTATCATGGAAGAGGAAGTATCTAATGTATCTACACACTCATTTTGAATCCTTGGAACATGCTTGAACTCTGTCTTTGTGAATCTCTTAATCAACTCTTGTACACATTGCAAGTATGGCAATTTTTTGGTGTTCTTCGTAACCCATTCTCGTAGAACCTGGTACACTAATAGATCTGAATCCCCGATTACCAGCAACTCCAGAACGCTCATATAAATGGCCAACTTGAGTCCCAGGATGCAGGCCTCATATTCTTCCCTATTGTTGGTGCACGAAAACCTGAGTTTTGCGGATATCGGATAGTGTTGACTGGTTTCTGATACTAAGACAACTTCGATACCCACTCCTCTAAAGTTTGCTGCTCCGTTGAAGAACATCTTCCAACCATCATATGCCTCGGTAATATCTTCTCCTACAAACGATACCTCATCGTCGGGAAAATACGTTTTCAATGGTTCGTATTCTCTATCTACGGGATTTTCTGCCAAGTGATCCGTCAATGCTTGCCCTTTGACTGCCTTCTGATTTACATAGACGATGCCGAACTCACTCAGTGATATCTGTCACTTTGCTAACTTACCCGTAGGCATGAGTTTCTGAAAGATATATTTTAGCGGATCCATTCTTGATATGAGATATGTAGTGTACGCACAAAAATAATGTCTCAACTTCTGGGCTATCGATGTCACAGCACAGCAAGTGAGTTTCAACAAAGAGTAACGAGCTTCGTAAGGCATGAACTTCCTGCTCAACTAATATATCGTCTGCTCCTTCCTTTTAATTTTAACATGTTGTCCTAGAACACAACCAAAGGCCCCATCCTACACCGACAGATAAAGCAATATAGGTCTTCCTGGTTTTGGTGGGATCAACACGGGCGATTTAAATATATACTTTTTGATTTTGTCTAAAGTTTTCAGGCATTTTTTAGTCTAGCTTGTTGCAACATCTTTCCTCAGCATTCCGAAGATTGTCTCACATATTACTGTTGATTGTGCTATAAAGCGCCTGATATAATTGAGGCGCCCTAGAAAACTCATCATAACTTTCTTATTCTTAGATGGTAGCAAGTCCTGGATAGTTTTGATTTTTGACGGGTCTAACTCGATACCTCGGCGACTGACGATAAACTTAACAACTTTCCAGCAGGGACTCCGAAGGCATATTTTGCAGGGTTCAACTTCAAGTTGTATTTTCGAAGCCGATCAAAAAACTTCTTCAGGTCTTCTATGTGATATGGACTCCTTTTAGATTTGATGATAACATCATCCCATACACCTCTATTTCCTTGTGTATTATGTCGTGGAAGATAGTCGTCATGGCCCTCATGTAGGTAGTCCCAGCATTCTTCAAACCAAACATCATTTTTTAACAATATATTCCCCATGGTGTGATAAAGACAGTCTATCCTCTTCATCCATCCAAATCTGGTGGTATCCTACGAAACAATCCACAAAGTATTGGAGTTCATGCTTAGTGCAATTGTCAATCAGTATGTGTATGTTGGGTAGCGGTAAATCATCCTTAGAACTTGCTTTATTCAAATCTCGGTAATCGACACATACTCTAACTCTCCCATCTTTCTTTGGAACTAGAATAATGTTGGCTAACCAGGTAGGGTATTCGACCACTCGGAGTACCTTGACTTTGATTTTCTTGGTGACCTCCTCTTTTATCTTCAAACTCATATCTGGCTTGAACTTTCTGAGCTTCTACTTTACCAGTGGACACATGGGATTGATGGGTAGCTTGTGAGCTACTATGGATGTGCTCAAGCCAGTCATATCATCGTAGGACCATGCAAAGATGTCCTCATACTCCTTTAGGAACCTGATATACTCTTTTTTCTCTGACGATGATAGATGAATGCTTATACGAGTTTCCTTGACTGTTTCAGAATCCCTTAAGTTAACGGCCTCAGTTTCTTCCAAATTACACTTCGGTTTGTTTTCGAAATCCTCTACTTCTTTGATGATTTCCTCAGGTATTATATAATCCTCCAGATCTTTCGAATCATTATTCTTATGTTGCGTTGTCTCATTGCATGTCACAATTATAGACTCATCGGGATATGTAATAATTATGCTGAAAAGAATGTAAAAAGATAATAATAAATATGAAAAGCGGTAATGCATTAAAGCTTTAAAATGTCAACAAGTACGACTCGATGGCTCGAGTAATTATTTTAAAACAAAATACTAAAAATGTCCTAAATGCTCAAAACAATTTGAAAATAATTCATGCTAATTTTCCAAGCTATCCAAGGACTCGGCGAGCTCGGGACGGTGCGGTGGTCCAGTTTTTTAGAACAACTCCCTTTTTCCATTGTTTGAATGTTAAGGTTTTCCTCCTCCTCCCCAACAATTGTGTTGCAGTCCATGTCTTCTTCATCTATAAACAACTTTCTCATACCGGCCAAAACCTCATCTTCTTGGGTTCCCCACATTATGTCGTCTTGATAGAATGTCTGGTGCAGCAGTGGCACGGATTGTTCCAGTGGATAATAAGGGACACTCCATGGCGGTGTCCAATCCTGATATTCTTGCCGTGTATATTCATATCCGAGTCCAAATGTAGTGCCATGATACTTTGGTTGTATGGGTTTGGTGATCTCCTGAAGTTTTTTGTCGAGACCCTTGCTTGGTTCATATCCCGTCCACAACAATATACTTTCTATATTCTTGCTCCACCATCGATCCTTTTCAATTGCGTTCACCCGTTCAATGTGGTGATATGTTTCTCCGCCCAACTTCCTCATGTTCTCGATGGCTGGAACAGTGTGATTGGTGTAAATGGGGTTGCTTCCATCTCCATGAATGATCACCTCTTGATGATTCCATTCAAACTTCACAACCTGATGTAGATTTGAAGCCACTGCAACGATTGCATGTATCCATGGCCATCCCAAAATGTAGATTGTAAGTAGCAGATATATCTAGCACTTGGAACTCAACATCAAACCAAGTTGGACTCATCTGTAGATCGAGGTTTATTTCTCTGGAAATGGCTCTTTGAGATCCATCGAACGCCTTCACATTCATATTTCCTATTCGTATCTCGTGCAGGCCCTTACGCAACATAATCCCATGGGATGGCATCAGACTTGTAAGATGGTGTGGGAGCTACCATTATAGTGAAGGGTATAGCTAACTCAACTTCAAATGGCACTTGGGTTTGTACCACAACTGGCGTGAGGGTGGCCGGAGATGGGAGCGTCTCCCTCTCGAATAAGTCCAATGGACCCTTCCTGATCCCACTCCTTATCAGTTTCTATCACATTCACTCCCTCACCTCTATGATCCGGGAGAGGATTGTTGCGAACATTTGGTGCAGCTTCCTTTGCTTGTATAACCTTAGTGTCGATCAGCGTCTGAATCTTGTCGTTCAACATGTGACACTCCTCAATAGTATAACCATTCATGCCTGAATGATAAGCACATATTTTGTTGGGGTTGATCCATTGGGATGGATTTTCCACAACAACAACAGGAATGGGGGTGACACAGACGGCGACCTTCAGTCTCTTATACAGTTGGGCTATAGGTTCAGTAATTGGGGTGTATTGTTTAGGTGGTCTGCGGTCACAATTTGTATGTGGCTTTTGGGTAGTTTTGGTGGGCGGGTGGAGGTGAATGGTAATATGAAGGTTGAGTGTTGTAGGTATGGTAGGTGGTGGCAGGGTATTGGTATTTTGGTGGTGAGGGTTAATATGTTGGTGGAGGTGTTTGGTATGTGAGGGGAGACTTAGGTCCCACTTCTTTGAGATACCTCCGGATTGCAAGTCTTTATTTGTGACTTATAGTGCCTCGCAATTGGTTAGCATCCCACTCTTGATTCCTTCTTCTATTCTTTCCCCTAATTTTATTATGTCTGAGAACTTGTGATTTTCGATGACCATCAACCTTCCATAATAATGCAGTTCTTGAGCCCTAACAAAGAACTTGTTCAATTATTCTTCTTCAAGTGATGGCCTTACCTTTGCGGCCTCTGATCTCCAACGAGTAGCATACTCGCGGAAGGTTTCTGTCAATTTTTTCTTGAGGTTCTGAATGTAGAAAATGCCCGGCGCGTTTTCCATGTTGAACCTGAATCTATCCATGAAATCCGATGTTATAGTCACCCAATTAACCCACTTCTTTGAGTTTTGAGTGATATACCAAGACAAAGCATCTCATGTAAGGCTTTACATGAATAGCTTCATGCAAATTTGTTCATTATTACCCATTCCTACAAGCTTGTCGTAGTATGTTCTCAGATGCACCTTCGGATCACAATACCATTGAACATTTCGAACTTGGGAGGTTTGTAACCCTCCGGCAGTTCCACATCCGGCTGAATACACAGGTCCTCATAGTTTAGACCTTCAATGCATTTCCCACCTTCAACACTCTGGACTCTCCCTGTGAGTTTCTTGAGTTCATATGCCATGTTTCAAATGAGCAGGTCCTTCTTAGTTGGCTTAGGTATGTATATGGTTTGCTACGGGGTATGGGATAAGGTTTCCACATATATCGGATTGCCTTGATGATTTCCTGGAACTTGGGTATACAGGTGGTCATTGGTCGAGTTTTGAGGATCAAGAGTAGGTTGTGGTGCATTTTGGGGAGTGTGATAAGTGGTGGTTTGCAGGTATTGAGTTAGATGATGGTGGTATTGTTGGGGGGGGTTGGCACTGGTGGAGGGTTAAGGTTCTGGGAAGGTACGATATTATGATACCGGTGTTGTGCTGGAGGGTTCAGAACTATGGGTGGTGGATTCAAATTTTGTGTATTTTGTGGCAGTATTTGGTTCTAGGTAGTCAGGTTTTGCTGATTGATGTCGGGAACATTGAGAGTAAGGAAAAGGTTTGCTAGATTTTGGACATGCTCGAGCTCTCCCTATAGTTCCAGGATTTTCTGCTCTAAACGTAAGACCAACTCATTCTGCCCTGGAGTACTTCTACCATCTAAAGTTTCAACATTTTCCGCCATAGCAGCATTGTCTTTTTGGATACCAAGTAAATCATCTATTTCCTATGTGCCCTTGCTTTTGATTTTCGGGTTGCTAGGTGGAGGAGGTGGTAGAGGACCTCTGGATCTAATGTGGTATGTTGGTGATACCAATATGCACGAACCAACCTTTAGGAATAGAAATAATCAGAAAGAAAGAAAAAAACAAAAAATAACCAAGTTAGTAAGGTGAAATAAAAGAGTATTTGCAATATTCACACAGTCATGCAATAATTCGTGTCCTAGTTTGGGGACCTCATTGCGCATGAGGTAGGCCTAAGTGACACATAGACTTGGAGAAAATTGATGCCAACTTTGCTTCATTTCATTAATGCAAAAATAGGCCAAAACAGATTTTCACTAAATCGACAATAATAATAAAGTCACTAATGGCATCAAACCTTATTACATCGAAATCTAATCTAAGATGGAAAGCAGTAAAGAACAGCATCTCCTAATCTAATGGGTCCCTGAAGGACCTTCTCCATGCTTGGCTCTTTTGACCCCATCAATCAGGTTTCCTAGATCGCGCATTTCTAACAGTAAGTAAGCTTTTGCCAGATTTCCTCTTTCATCGTCGTCCATGTCTTGACAATCCAAGAGTCTCTTTCTCATCTTCCTTTCTAGATCCATCAGTCCTTGTTCCAGGTATTCCAATCTTTCTGTTGAATTAGAGGCAATATCCTTCCATTCCCTTATTGCCTCCATGTTCACTTTGTGTTACTCCATATGTTTAGCTTCAGACTCGAACACTCTTTTGCGTAGCCTTTTGTACTTAACCTATGCCTTAGCCAATTCATCTACGATCTTATCCTTCAGATTGACTCCTGGCTTGACGTCCCCCGCTGCGTCGTCTTCCAGCCATGATAGATAGTAGTACATATGACCGGTGTGATACCTGTCTGGCTCAATTGTTTCTCTTTCCATAATGATTTTTTGGTTCCACATGTGTTGCGCTTCGAACTTGAATGAAATGACATCTCCCTTGAAATATGCCTTGTACTGAACCATATTGGAAACCCGAGGTATGACTTGTTTTCTTCCAGCTTGTCTCATTAACCTTATAGAAGTGCAAGGGTAGATGCCTCACATATCGATTAGTACCAAATGAGTAGTCCCACTTGACCTGATGATGAACTCACGACTAGTAAATCATTCGAACATCCAATGTACCTGCTCATCTGTCATATTGCTGAAGAAACACACCCAACCTACAACATTTCCAGGCTTTCCAAACCTGTATGGAATAAACGTCATTTTCTTTGGGTGATGGTTGGCTATGTAGTAATTCAATGGCCTTCGTAAAAGCTCTTGATGGTACTCTCCTCTCTAAAAGTGTTCCAGCAGCCAGACTTGTAGCAATAGATTACAACCTTCAAAGTGTCTGAATCTTTGTTTGCACCAATCTAGAGCGTGGTACATGTCAACTAATATCATGGGGATGATAGTGTAAGTTTATCCATCGATGTAATCCATTAAGGTCCTGGATACTATGGCTAAACAAGCATGAATCCTTCCTCCTTTCATTGGAAATATCAACAACCCCAAGAAGCACACAACAAACACATAAACGTGGTGATGCACCTATCCCAAGGAAGTAATGGCTAGTTTATCATAGTGAAGACGATATGACTTGCTATGCCCATAAGAAATGTATGATTTCTGTAGACAGAGCAGTTCATCATTCTTCTTAAAACCTAACATTTTCAGGAAACTGCGGCGAGTGCGATTCTCTGGTACCAGTAATCCCGAACTATCCCATGGGGCGAAACCTCCTATTACTTCTAGGAGGTGAGTCATTTCTATATTACCAAATCGAAAAATAACTTTTTTCTCGCCCCAGAACATGGTGGCGGCCTCGATCAGCTCCCTATTTGGTCGAATGTTCATCAAAGATGACAGGTTACCAAGTACTCTCCTCACGTGATTTTTGTCACAAGGTGCAAGGTCTTTCCACCAGTCAAGTAGAAAAGGTGGGATGTTTTGGACCATACCAAACCTGGGGATTTTGTGCTTCATTTTCTTCAAACAAACAAAGGTTAGCCTTTCCCCTCTCAGATTTGACTACTTACACAATAATGATCAATACGTTGGCACATTTTCTCCAAATAATGCATATAATACGATAGTGTCCATTGGGATTGTGGACATCCCGTCGGACTTTGGACAAGGTTCATCTTAGCGAGTTGTTACGTTAACAATGATTAAACATGTACTAAGTTTAGCATGATGCATGTACATTTCAAATTGGAGTGGGGTTTCTATAAGGGTTTAGACCGGTACTCCCAAGTGGACAACATGAGAGGGAAAGTGTGATGACTCGATCAGTAGTTATGCTTTCTAGATCCCCGTTCCCCTAAATAAGACTCCACGTATGTGATTTTACTATTTTATAACTTGCGGGGATAATTAGTTCGGGATTTGGAAGGGTTTGGGTTGAAATCGGAACACTTGGTTCCTTAAGGTGGGCAAAAAGGGCTAAGTTTGACTTTGGTCAATATTTTAAGTAGACGGTCTCAGAACTGGGATTTGACAGTCCCAATAGGTTCGTATGATGATTTTGGACTTGGGCGTATGTTCGGATCGGGTTTTGGATGACCCGGGAGCGTTTCGGCGCTTAATATTGATAGTTGGCACCTTGAAGGTTTTAAAGTTCTTTAAATTTGGTTTAGAGTAGGTTTTGGTGTTATCGAGGCCTGTTTAGGATTTTGAGCATGGGAATAGTTCTGTATGGTAATTTAAGACTTGCACACAAAATTTGGTGTCATTCCAAGTAGTTTAAGTATGTTTCGGCGTGTTCGGAGTAAGTTAGAAGAACTTGAAGTTCATAAGTTGATTCATTTTGGTGTGGGGTGTGATTCTTAGTTTTGATGTTGTTTTTCGTGTTCCGTGGGTGCGAGTGAGTCCATTTTATGATTCCAAACTTGTTGTTATGTTTGGTAGTAGCCCCGGGGGCCTTGGGTGTTAATCAGACGAGGCGCGAACCAAGTTTTGGACTTAGAGAAAATGGCTGAAGCATCCAGCTTCTGGTGTAATCGCACATGCGGAAGGCCAGCCGCAGGTGCGAGCTCGCAGAAGCGATCAATACACCACAGAAGTGGCCCAGTAAAGGTTTCCCAAGAATCACAGAAGCGGGGGTAGGACCGCACCTGCGGAGGCACATATGCAAAGCAGAATGCGGGGGAAGGCGCATGTGCGACGAGCTCACCGCAGAAGCGGTCTCGCAGAAGCGAGCTGCTTGTCGCAGAAGCTAGGGAGCCAGCTGAGGGGGGAGGACCGCATCTGCGAGGCCATTTTCGTAGATGCGGCTAATGAGCCGCAGAAGTGAAAGTCCTGGAGGCAGTGAGCTTCATTTATTACGGGACTTAAGCCATTTCTAACCCCATTTCTTTCATTTCTTGGGGGATTTTGGAGCTCTTGGAGAGGGGTTTTCACCTAGCACTTTGAGGTAAGTAATTTCTATACAATATGAGTTAAATACATAGATTATGGGTAGATTTTAACATGAAAAATTTTGAAAATTATGGGTTTAGATGAAAAACCTAGGTTTTGATAAAAATAGAATTTAACCACGAAAATAGTTATGGAATTGAGTGAAAATTACATATTTGAGTTTATGAGGTTATGGGTAACAATTTTCTTTAAAATTGTAAGGAATCCGGGTACGTGGGCCCGGGGGTAAATTTTAGGAATCATTCAATTGGGGTTGGGTAATCACTCTAATAGTTAGAATATGAACTTTTGAACATATATTGATTGATTAATTCATATAACATTTGACTAGCTTTGGATTTTTCGTCACCGAGTTGGGGCTTTAGAGCAAAATTATGACCGGAAAGTGAGTCTTGAGATGAGGTAAGTCTCTTGTCTAACCTTGTAAGAGAGAATTTACCCCATATGTAATTTAAATTAATATTTGCTTCTAATTATGGGGGCTACGTACGCACGAGGTGACGAGAGCCCGTGCGTAGCTACTATTCATGCTTATGTCTGGGTAGCTTACGACCCAAATCATGGATTACTTGTAATGTTTGTACCCTATTTGTTAATTTAAGTGCCCAAAATTATATTAGAACTTGTTAGAGGAATTGTAAAAGACCGAATTTTAGTTACTTAAACTTCTAGCGGATTATTTGATCATTAATAGAAACTTTATTACATTGTGTATTAGCCCTGTTATAACGTTTAAGTCAACAACAACAACAACAACAACCCAGTAAAATCCCACTAATGGGGTCTGGGGAGGGTAGTGTGTACGCACACCTTACCCCTACCCCAAAGGAGTAGAGAGATTGTTTCCGAAAGACCCTCGGCTCAAGAAAACAAAACGACAAAAGGACAAAAGAAGACAATATTAGTATCACCAGAACAATCATAGGAAAAATAGGAACACCATGAAATGCAGAAGAAAGATGCAAAGCAAAAGTGATAGCTAGTAAATATGACATGCACTGAAAAGCGAAGTAGTAAAACACAAACATTGTCACTAGCTATCTTAGACAAAAAAACCTACCTGGCTAGTCCCACAATGGTACGAAGTAAGTCAAGACTCAACTATATCCTAACCTACAACTCTAATACTCGACCTCCACATCTTCCTATCAAGTGCCATGTCCTCGGAAATCTAGAGCCTCGCCATATCCTGTCTGATCACCTCTCCCCAATACTTCTTAGGCCGCCCTCTACTTTTTCTCGTGCCCTCCACAACCAGCCACTCACACCTCCGTATTGGAGCATCTGGGCTTCTCCTTTGACCATGTCCGAACCATCTAAGCCCCGCTTCCCGCATCTTGTCGTCAATGGGAGCCACATGCACCTTCTCCCGAATAACATCATTCCTAATCTTATCTATCCTAGTGTGCTCGCACATCCACCTCAACATCCTCATTTCTGCTACTTTCATCTTCTGGATATATGAGTTCTTAATGGGCCAACACTCAGCCTCGTACAACATGGTCGGTCTAACCACCACTTTATAGAACTTACCTTTGAGTATTGGTGGCACTCTCTTGTCACACAGGACTCTAGATGTTAACCTCCACTTCATCCATCCTACCCCAATTACATCCTCGTCGATCTCCCCTCTCCCCTGGATAATTGAACCAAGGTACTTGAAGCTGCCTCTACTCAGGGTGACCTGTGATTCAAGCCTCATATCCACGCCCACTTCCCCTGGCTCAGTGCTGAATTTACACTCCAGGTATTCTGTCTTCGTCCTGCTCAGCTTGAAACCCTTGGACTCAAGAGCCTATCTCCAAACCTCTAGCCTCTAGTTAACACCGGCTCGCGACTCATCAATCAGAATTATGTGATCGGCGAATAGCATGCACCATGGCACCTCCCCTTGAATATGGTGTGTTAACGCGTCGATCACCGGGGTGAATAAGAACGGACTGAGCGCAGAACCTTGGTGTAACCCCATTACAACCAGAAAATGCTCAGAGTTGACTCTTACTGTCCTAACCCGAGTCTTAGCCCCATCATACATGTCCTTAATTGCCATAATGTAGGGAATCGACACACATTTTGCCTCCAGGCATCTCCAGAAAACTTCTCTAGGAACCTTGTCATATGCTTTCTCTAGGTCAATAAAGACCATGTGAAGATCCTTCTTCCTCTCTCTGTATAGTGCCACCAACCTCCTAACAAGGTGTATAGCTTCTGTAGTCAAACGATCGGGCATGGACCTAAACTGGCTGTCGGATACAGACATTGTCATCCTCACCCTCACTTCAACCACCCCCTCCTACATTTTCATGGTATGACTCAGTAATTTGATACCCCTATAATTGTTACAACTCTGGATATCACCTTTGTTCTTATACAATAGGACCACCGTACTCCACCTCCACTCATCTGGCATCCTCTTCAGCTTAAAATAACATTAAACAACCTAGTCAACCACTCCAAACCTGCTCTCCCCACACACTTGTAAAATACTTATAAAGTATCCTCTCTTCTTGTGGAGCGATCTGAATGCCTCGACAGTAGATAGATGCATCTATGGATCGTGTCGCACGTCCCTCAGTAGTGTAGATGTTATTTTGGATCACACCGTACGACCTCGACATAAATCATGCTTAATAATACTCGGAGCCTAATCATACTTGACATTATTTTGTGGCTTATGAGGTTACACTTATAAATGACGGGAATTTATTTGAAATTTATTTATTTGTGAAAGGATTATTTGCTCGTGCTTGTTAATAGATTAATATTACTAATTACATATCTCATGCTTATTTAGAATTTCTATATTCATATTGTTAGCCCATAGTAAGTGTCGAAGTCGACCCCTCGTCACTACTTCTTCGAGGTTAGACTAGATACTTACTAGGTACATGTTGTTTATGTACTCACACTACACTTCAACACTAATCGTGCAGGATTTGAGGCAGGTGCTTCTGGCGGTACTACCGGCATACATCCCAAATATCCCGAGGCCTAGTGGTGAGCTGCTTCCTGAGCTATTCCGCAACACCTAGTGTCTCTGCTTTACATTTATTTTTGTCTATTTTCATTTCAGATAGTGGCTAGAGTTTTGTATGATCTATTAGTGCTCATACACTTGTGACACTAGGTCTTGGCACACACACTAGCAGACATATCGTTTCGGATTATTCTATGGTTATGATTGCACTCAGTTGCTTTTGTCGATTTATTTACAAATTTGCAGTTTCTTAACCTTTCAATTAATGGAATTTAATCACTTGGAAACTTATTAAAAGAGAAATAGCATGGTTCAATTCACGGTTGGCTTGCCTAGCGGTAATGTTAGGTGCCATCATGGCCTATAGAAGAATTGGGTCGTGAAAATATGATATCAAAGCACTAGGTTCACGTAGGTCTCACAAATCATGAGCAGGCCTAATAGAGTCTTACAGATCGGTGTAGAGACGTCCGTACTTATCTTCGAGGCTATAGGGTATTAGTAAACTACTCTTTCTTCATCTCATATCGTGCAGTTGATGTGGTACTAAGTATCTTTCTCTTATTTTCTCACAGATGGTGAGAACGCACGCAGCGGATATTCCAGACCATGGAGGAGCTGCTCCCCATGGAGGGTCCCAGCCCGTGGTAGAGGATGAGGACGTCCTAGGGTTACTCCAGCTATGCCACCAGTGGATCCGGTAGAGGATCCTATTATTGAGGAGCAGGGCGAGGTGCCTGCAGCAGAGCCAGCCCGGTAGATTTTATGTCCGCACCGAAATTCCAGGAGTTCATGGGCCATATGCTGCGGTTCATGGATACTATGACCCATGTGGGTTTATTTCCAGTAGACCCAGCCACATCTCAGGCGGTAGGGGAGCACAGGCCCCTACCTCTCAGGCTACAGGGCATGCAGTTGTCATATATCATATCATGGGTGCACTAACCGTGGGTGGAGCTCAGCCAGTTGCAGCAGCTATACCTGAGACCAGACCAGTTGCGGTCGGGGATCCGTAGTAGCTATTGGGCAGATGGACGAGGCTCCATCCCCCTGTCTTTGGAGGTGAGCGACATGAGGACCCTCAGGACTTTATTGATCGGTGCAGGGACAAACTGCATAACATGAGGATATTGGAGTCCTATGGGGTGGGTTTTACTACTTTCAAGTTGGAGGGCAGGGCCAGTAGGTGGTGGCAGTCATATCTTCTCGGTAGACTAGCAGATTCTACTCCCATGACTTGGGACCAATTCACCTGTATTTTCCTAGACATATATATTCCACCCTCTTAGAGGGAAGAGTTACGGTTTCTGTTCGAGCAGCTCCAGCAGGGTCAGATGTCGGTGACCGACTATGAGGCGAGATTCTTTGAGTTGTATCGCCATGCACTTATGATCATTCCCACCGATGTAGAGAGAGTGCGGAGATTTTTTGCAGGTTTGCACACTGGCATTCATGCCACCATGGCCCGAGAGGTTGAGATAAGGACTTCTTACAAGCTAGTTGTAGAGATAGCTCGGAGGATCGAGGGTGTACGTCAGCGTAGCTGGGAGCAGGCTATGAGGGATAAGTGGTTTCGTTATTCGGGAGAGTTTAGAGGTGCCCCGGCTGGGGGAAGAGGCTAATTTGTGAGAGATCAGTGTAGCAAGCCCACAAATCTAGCACCGCCACCTCCTCAGGGTGCTCCAGTGCGACCTTCTTTCAGTGCCATGCCAGAGAGTTCCTACCGCCTACTGGCTATTCAGGGTTCCTCCAGTGGGTATTCAGGCCATCATGGTCAGATTTCAGGTCAGCCGCTCACCGTAACGAGAGGTTGTTTCGAGTGCGGGAATCTCAGTCATGTGCGGAAGTTCTACCCCAGGCTTTGGGGAAAGGCAGTGCAGTAGGGTCAGCGGCCTATGATTACAGCATTAGCTGCCCCACCAGCCATCTGACTGCCCAAAGGCGGAGGGCATGTGGGTAGGGGTCGTCCTAGAGGTGGAGTCTAGCCGGGTAGAGGCCAGGAAGGTGGCACTCCAGCTAGGTTCTATACTTTTCCGGCCAGACCAGATGCAGTGGCCTCAGATGCCGTGATCATGGGTACTATTTCTATCTGAGGTAGGGATGCTTCAGTACTATTTGATCTTGGGTCTACGTATTCATATGTTTCATCTTTGTTTGCTCATTTCTAGGGTGTTTATCGTGAGTCCCTGGGTACTCTTGTTTATGTATCCACTCCTGTGGGCGATTCTGTTATTGTGGATCGGATTTACCGGTCCTGCATTGTTACATTATCTGGTTATGGGACTAGAGCGGATCTTCTGTTGCTGATATGACCGACTTTGAGGTCATCCTGGGCATGGACTAGGTATCTCTGTATCAAGCCATCCTTGATTGCCATGCCAAGATTGTTACCTTGGCGATGCCAAAGTTGCCTAGATTGGAGTGGAAGGGCTCGTCTATCAATACATTTATTTGGGTTATCTTTTTTCTGAAGTCTCGACACATGGTCGAGAAGGGTTGTTTGGCTTATCTAGCTTATGTTCGAGATACTACCGCGGAGACTCTGGTGATTAATTCAGTGCCCGTAGTCCGGGAATTTTCTGATGTGTTTCCTTCCGATCCTCCAGGCATGCCACCAGATCGTGATATCAATTTCTGTATTGATTTGGCTCCAGGTACCCAGACTATATCTATCATACCATATTGCATGACTCCAAAAGAGTTGAAGGAGCAGCTTGAGGAGTTGCTAGCAAACGGGTTGGTTAGGCCGAGTGTATCTCCTTGAGATGCACTAGTGTTATTTGTGAAGAATAAATATGGTACTATACGGATGGTACTATCAAGAACAAGTACCCGTTGCCGCGTATTGATGATTTGTTTGACTAGTTGAAGGGTGTCAGGGTGTTCTCTAATATCAACTTGAGATCGGTGTACCATCAGTTAAAGATTCGGGATTTGGATGTTCCAAAAACTGCTTTCCGGACTAGATATGGCCATTATGAGTTTCTAGTAATGTCCTTCGGTTTGACTAACCCACCGGTGATGTTTATGGATTTGATGAACTAGGTGTTCAAGCCATATATTGATTCGTTTGTCATTTTCCTCATTGATGACATTTTGATCTACTCACGTAGCATGGAGGAGAACGAGCAACATTTAAGAGTGGTACTTCAGACTTTGCGGGAACAGAAGCTTTATGCTAAAATCTTCAAGTGTGAGTTTTGGCAAGATTCTGTAGCATTATTGGGGGATGTTGTATCAGGTGAGGGTATTAAGATTGATCCCAAGAAGATTGAGGCAGTTCAGAGTTGGCCTCGTCCTACCACAATGACTGAGATCAGGAGCTTCTTGGGGTTAGCAGGTTATTATAGCCATTTTGTAGAGGGCTTCTCATCTATTGCAGAACCTTTGACTAGATTGACCTAGAAGGGTGCTCCATTCCGATGGTCCGATAATTATGAGGTTAGCTTTCAGAAGCCCAATACCGCATTGACTTCAGCACGAGTGCTAGTGTTGTCTTCCGGTTCAGGGATGTAAAGTGTGTATTGTGATGCTTCATGCATTGGTTTGGGTTGTGTATTGATGCAGGAGGGGCAAGTTATTGCATATGCATCACGTCAGCTGAATCCCCACGAAAAGAATTACCCGGTACACAATTTGGAGTTGGCTGCAATTGTCCATGCACTTAAGATGTTAAGGCATATCTTTATGGGGTGTCCTGTGAGGTTTACACTGATCATCGTAGCTTGCAGCATTTGTTCAGGTAGAGGGAGCTCAATTTGAGGCAGAACATGTGGCTTGAGATACTAAAATATTATGATATTACCATCCTTTATCACCCGGGAAAGACTAATGTAGTTGTGTATGCCTTGATCAGAAAGGCGAAGAGTATGGGTAGTTTGGAATTCATTTCAGCAGAGAAGAGGCCACTAGCTTTGGACATTTAGTCCTTGGCTAACAGACTTGTGAGGTTGGATATTTCATAGCCCAGTCGAGTTCTTGCATGCGTCGTTGCTCAGTCTTCACTATTCAAGCATATTAAGGCTCACCAGTTTGATGATCCTCACTTGTTGGTTCTCAGAGAGATGGTACTACAGGGTGGTGCCAAGGACTTTACCCTCGGTGAGGATGGTGTTTTGCGACTTCAGAGTCGCCTATGTGTTCCTAATGTTGATGTCTTGATGGAGAAAATCCTAGATGAGGCACACAGTTCTCGGTATTCTATTCATCTAGGTGCTACGAAGATGTATCGCGACCTAAGGCAGCATTATTGGTGGCGGCGGATGAAGAAGGACATAGTTGAGTATGTGGCGAGGTGTCTAAATTACCAGCAGGTCAAGTATGAGTATCAGAGTCCAGGTGGCCTACTGATGACGATACCTGAGTGGAAATGGGAGCGCATTACTATGGGCTTCGTAGTTGGGTTTCAGCGAACCTTGCAGAAGTTTGATGTAATTTGGGTCATTGTCGACAGGTTGACCAAGTCGGTACACTTCATTCCGGTTGTGACCACCTACTCTTCAAAGAGGTTGACCCAAATTTATATTTAGGGGATTGTTTGTTTACATGGTGTACTTGTTTCCATTATATCAGATTGAGGTCCTCAGTTTACTTCGCATTTCTAGAGGGCAGTACAGAGTGATTTGGGGACCTAGGTAGAGCTCAGCACAACCTTTCATCCGCAAAACAGCAGGCAGTCAAAGCGGACAGTTCAGATCTTGGAGGATATGCTCAGAGTATATGTGAATGACTTCGGAGAGTAGTGGGATCGATTCTTGCCTTTGGCCGAGTTTGCTTACAACAACAGTTATCAGTCCAGCATCGATGTGGATCTATTTGAGGTTTTATATGGTTGGCGATGTTGTTCTCCCATCAGATGATTTGAGCCCGGCGAGGCTAAGTTGTATGGTACTGATTTGGTAAAGGATGTCCTGGAAAAGGTAAAGTTGGTTCAGGAGCGACTTCGCACAACACAGTCCAGACAGAAGAGTTACGCGGATCAGAAGGCACGTGATTTATCTTTTATGGTGGGCGAGAAAGTTCTATTGAAGGTCTCGCCGATGAAAAGGATCATGAGGTTCGGAAAGAAGGGCAAGTTGAGCCCAAGGTTCATAGGTCCATTCGAGGTATTGAGACGAGTTGGGTAGGTTGCTTATGAGCTTGCTTTGCCTCCCAGTCTATCGGGAGTTCATCTGATTTTCCACGTGTCTATGCTATGGAGGTATCATACCGGCATGACGCATGTGTTAGACAACAGTACGGTTTAGTTGGATGAGAGTTTGGGTTATGAGAAGGAGCCAATTGCCATTGTTGACAAACAGGTTCGCCATTTGAGGTCCAAGAAGATCTCTACATTAAAGGTTCAGTGGAGGGGTTAACCAATTAAGGAGGTGACTTGGTAGACCGAGGATGACATATAACACTCCAGGTATGATTCTAGACCCGTTCGAGGATGAACGTTTGTTTAAGAGGTGGAGAATGTAACGACCCGACCGGTCGTTTTGCTTTCAAGATACTTGTTACCCTAACTAATACTCCCCGTATGTGATTTTAATGTTTTATAAATTGAGGGGATGATTAGTTCGGGATTTGGAAGAGTTCGGGTTGAAATCAGAACACTTTGTTCCTAAAGGTAAAAAGGACTAAGTTTGACGTTGGTCAATGTTTTGAGTAGACGACCTTGGAACCACGATTTGACAGTCCCAATAACTTTGTATGATGATTTTGGACTTGGGCGTATGTTCAGATCGGGTTTTGGATAGCTCGGGAGTGTTTCGGCGTTTAATATTGATAGTTGGCACCTTGAAGGTTTTAAAATTCTTTAAATTTGGTTTAGAGTAGGTTTTTGTGTTATCAAGGTATGTTTAGGATTTCGAGCCTGGGAATGGTTCCGTATGGTAATTTAAGACATGCACGTAAAATTTGGTATCATTCCAAGTAGTTTAAGTATGTTTCGGCGCGTTCGGAGTAAGTTGGAAGAACTTGAAGTTCATAAGTTGATTCAATTTGGTTTGGGGTGTGATTCTTAGTTTTGATGTTGTTTTCCGCGTTCCGTGGGTGAGAATGAGTCCATTTTATGATTCCAAACTTGTTGGTTTGCTTGGGCAGGGCCCCGGGGGTCTCAGGTGTTAATCGGATGAGGCGCGGACCAAGTTTTGGACTTAGAGAAAATGGCTGAAGCATCTAGCTTCTGGTGTAATCGCACATACGGAAGGCCAGCCGCAGTACAAAAGTTAGCCTCCACACATAAACAACAAATGCACGCGGGCAGTTTAGGAAGTACTCATTTTAGGGAATTAAGACGCATTAGAGTTGTCAAATCCTATAGGCATAATTTCTAGGCGATTCTGATTTCCAGCATCATACAAACATCATTGTTGTTTCTGATGATATTCCAGATAACAGTCGGGGGAATAATACCAGAGTTGCAGGCCTAAAGAGGTCAAAGAAGAGGGAAGTTTGGGAAGATAGGTTTGTGAGCCTGACTGCATTCAACAGGTTCCGAGAGAGGTGGCCTCAGAGATCGCTCACACTTGAGCGTCAGTTTCTTTTGAAAGACTTGGATAGGTACAATCCCAATATGTTAAGACAATTTCGGGAAAGACAAGGGTGGAAGTGGTTCACGAAAAGCGTATTGGATGCCAAGGAACACTTAGTTCGGAAGTTCTATGCCAATGTGGCGCATATCAAGAAGGGGACTAAGGTGACCAAGTTGAGGAACCTGAAGGTTCGATTTGATCAGAGTACCCTGAACACTTATTTGGGGCTCGAGGATATGGAGTCGGTGCAGTATTTAGAGAAGTTCGCACTGGGTGACGCAGCTCGACCTTAGATAGCTGATATACTAGCAGCTTCAGGACCACCATGGATCACAATAAGGGTTCCTATTCTGCGGAACACCCTCAACTTTGAAGCAAAAGGGTGGCAAATATTTGTATGCAGTCGCATAAACCCAAGCCGGAATGAAAATAATCTTCCAATCCCCCGGGCAGTCTTAGTTGCATCTATTATGGCCGGGTACCCAATTAATGTGGGTGCCACATGTCGCCCAACATGTCTCTTGTTGTCAGGCAGGGTAAAAGCTCATATTCGTATCCCAACACTATCACGGAGTATCTTACGTTTGCGGGGGTGGATCCCAAGAGCTTTGATACAAAGGTTAGGGCTAAGAAGCCCTTATCCTGGTACTCTCTGAAGGACCCAAGGAACCCGAAGAACAAGGGTAAGTCGACTACTACCGTAGGCCAATCGGATGAGCCGTTAGTGGTAATTGTAGATTCTACTCCTGTGCCTTCTACAACTTCCATGCCTTTCACAATAGTTGGGCTTTCCACTGAGACAGCTGACATGCCACCACCTCCATCTCCAGGGCCATCAGCATCAATATCAGTGCCTTCCTCCTGCACTTATCCACTCGCTGCGCTACGAGTCTCCCAGACACTGGCGAGTCTCAACAACTGGATGCAGACAGCTACTGCAAAGTTATCCAACCTATCCAGTGATGTTGCAGCACAATCTTCTGCCCCAGCACCCACTTTCCTTCGTTAGTGGAGGAAACATTGAAGAAGATATTGGATAATCAAAAGACAATCATGGATACCTTGGTGGCACATAGGGTAGAAATTGAGGAGCTAGGTAAACATGTGAAGAAGATGAGAAAATCCCAGGCTTCGAGAAAACCAGTAGACAAGTTGAGACGTGAAGTGACCAAGATAACAACAGTTTGTGATCTTCCCTTTGACTTATTGATGAAGACAGATCCATCAGTACCAACAGACCCAACAACACCATTAGTACTAGTGGCACCAGCTGGCCAGTCTGAGGAGCCAGACCTCGCTTTCCACATGGCTGAGGCGGTGCTACAGATGTTCATCAACCCAGCTACTCCCCGAGCAGAGAATGATGAGATCCAGTTGGATGAGCCTGAGGGAGGTGATGCTGCTATGGACACTGAGACCACATAGGGAGCCCTCTCTACTCTTTCCCTTCCTTATTTTGATTTTTGTTAAGCATTGAGGACAATGTTTATTCTTATTTAGGGGTGGTCTATTTTAATTTGATATGACATTTGACATTGGCCTGTAATAACTGATAACATTCTCTTTTTATTTTTACTTTCATTATGTACATATTCTTCTCTCTATTGATGTATATATTCCATTTCCCTTTCTCAGTTTGTATATTCATTTATGCTTTCAGTATTTTACTTCATAGCTTCTTTATTTTGTTTTCTCAATAGTCAATGTTTAGTCTAATAGCTTCTTATTTACGTTAATAGCTTTTTTTTTAATTTAGTAGTTTCTTTTCATGTTTAAGTGATCAATAAGCCTTTGGTTTTCTTAATGCCACGGTTCTTTCCAAAGGTGGTTTTTGTGTGAACCGGGTGACTCTTCCCAACGATGGATGGCGTGACAACTTTCTTAAGGGATTGAGTCCATTTTTGATGTTTAGGTAAGAATAATAGTAATAATGAATAAGAGGACCTAATTGAGTCGAACTAGAAGAGTCAAGTATGTTTCACTTGGTACCAACACACTTAACTACATGCTTATGATTAAAAATAAGTTCTTGGAAAGATATAGCTCTAGTTAGTGACCTTTTTACTCTTGTGTTGACTTAAGCAATCATCGAGTGGTTTAGTTGAACCATTAGTGATTTTCAATCTCGAATATGGTTGTTGTGGGTACTCGACTCTATCCTCTTGAACAATCTAGCTGTGTGAGAGGTGAGATGTTTTGTTGCAAGTCCAAGTACCCGTGCGAATGGTTTAGAACTTGCCCCGAATGTGTTTTTAGGCAAAATTTTAAGCTTAGCTTGGCTTGAGAAGTGATTGTAGGCTCTCCTTGACCTGTTATGAAAATTTTCATGACCCACCAATGATGTTATCCCTAGTTAACCCTTTTGAGCCTAAAACCTTTCCCATTTGATAACCATGTTACAAGCCTTTACCCGTTTTGTAGTAACCCTCTCTTGGCACCCGAGCTTTTCTTAACACTCATGAGAAGCAATTGGCTAAAACATAAGTTTGGGGGAGAGACGAGAAGTTTGAAAGTGGTATCAAGGTACAAAAAGAGAAAAGAAATGAAGAAAGGGAAAGGCAAAGAAAGAAAAAAAGAAAGAAAGAACAAAAGAAAAATGCAAAAAGAAAGTGAATAAATTGAGGAGCTGAATGGATTTAAAGAAAAGCAAAATGGTAAAGCATGGAGAAAATAAAGAAAGATAATATGAATATCATGACCAAGAAATAGTGATGTCAAGTCCCTCTAGTTCCACTAAGGAAAAAGAAAGAGCCTCAAAAAGTCGGTAAAGGATGAGCCAAAAAGAGAAAATGGAGTACTTAAGGAAAGATGAACCTGTTCTATTCCATCATTTCATATCTTAGTCCAAAAGACTTCATTACATCCCAAAAAAGCCCTACGTGATTTCAAGCCGAGTGAACTTACATTAGACATGATTTACATGAGGGGCAAGCATATGGTACTTAGAGCCGCACTTGTGACATTCGTTTGAGAGAGATGAGCGATCTTTTCACAAATCCTTGAATTGAGTGTTACATTCTTAAGTGAGATAAGCTAAAGGAGAGTAGAGGAGGAGGAGTTTGGGATCCACAGTGGCCTACATGAAAGAGCTAACTTTCTTGATGAATAAAGTCAACTCTTGATGCTCAAGTGTCACATTAGAATTATTTGTGCTTAAAACTTCAAAACATTGCCTTGTTGATAATTCATGAGTGTGTGAGTAATTGTTGGTCCCAATTGATGTATGCTTGATTCACCGTAGATTAGCTGGAATAGCTCTTATTTTGTGGAGGTGGGAATTACCTTATTTGCTTGAGGACAAGCAAAAGCCTAAGTTTGGGGGAGTTGATTAGTGGGGATTTTGACGACTTATTTGCCCCTTTTGACTTTTGTTTTAGTTCAAAAATATTTAAAGGTATTCCCGAAAACTGATGAAATATGCTTACTTGCAGGAGTATTGGAAAATGTGCCATTACGATAAAATCCAACTCAAGAAGGAGTGCTTTTGAACAAGGACAAAAATCAAGCACACGGGCTCAAATGCGGACCGTTGAATACTATCTGCGACCGCATAATATGAAGAAGAATCAACAGAGCTTTAGTGTAAAGTGCGGACCGCACAATAATTGTGCGGCAGCAGAAGTCAAAGTTCAAAGAGTTTCAAATTCAAGCCAAACAAGAACTGTGGACCGCACTATAATTATGTGGCCGCAGAAATCAAATGTACGGTCGCACCCAGAATTATGCGGACCGCAGAACTCAAGAGATGCAGCCACAGAATCCACTCCTGTCAAGAGCTGAAGAAAACTGCGGACCGCACATAGAATTGTGCGGTCGTAGAATATCCAAAAGGGCAATTTTGTCCGAAAATTTTAGCTTTGTATAAATAGACTACTTTCACGAAATTAGGTCAAGTTTTTGAATACCAGAAAGCCTGTAGCTGTTTTGCTTTACTCTTTTAGGCAACTTTAGTTTATATTGTTGATTTTACATTGAATTTTCATCTATTAATCATTCAAGATGAGTTTTATCATCTTTTCTTCTTTATTTTCTTCAATATTCACTATGAGTAGCTAAATTTCTAGCTAGGGTTGTGACCCAACCCTAGCGTGGGAACCTAATAGGTGTTTGACTTAGTGCTTGTTTATGGTTGGGTATGTATTATTTAGCCTAGTTCTTGATGTAATTATAGAATTAATGATTGCAAATATTAGTTCAAGCCTATTTGACTTGGTCTCTACTTGAGAAAGATAGACTTAGTCTAGGAAAACTTGGCTAACAAGAGTTTGGGATGAAATCAAGAGATTGATAGTCCTAATTAAAGGGTTGAACCTAGAGATAGTAAAACCCGACTTGAGCAATTTGTCAACTATTTAGTTCAATACCCATTTGGACTTGAGAAAGCCAAATTGGGCAAACCCACTCTCTTACCGAGAGGTATTATGTGAGTATTTTTTAGTGTTTATTGCTATAATACACCCCGACCAACGAAACTCGCTCTAAAGCCCACAACTCTTTAGGCAAATACCTAGGTGAAAGTCACAGCCCTAGACCTTTTACATATTTGAAATACAACAACAAAAACATTCTTCTCTAGTTCCATATTTTTCAATTGCAATCCTTAGTATAATTTTAGAAGTAAAATCAAAACAAAGTTTGTGGAAGTGCAACTTAGACAATTCACGTGCTTAGACCAAATATATACCACTAATCCCATCTACGCTCCCTGTGGATTCGATCCCAACTCCTAGTTGAGTATTGTTATTACAATCGACCGCTTCACATCCCCAATTTGAGGTGTGACTTGTGCGAGATTAGTTTTTGGCGCCGCTGCCGGGGAGCCTAAAACGGATTTAGCTATATATTTGGTTTTGTGTGTGAATTCTCCTCTTTTCCTTCTGTGTTACTAATATGTTTGGTGAAACAATTGTAGGTGAAACAATGGCTCTCAACAGCAATGATCCTCTAGGAAACATGCCTTTGGGGGATGTGGACGTGGAAGATGACCAAGTTGAAGAGGTTCCTCTTGAATCTCAAGCAAATAAACGAGGCTGACCGCCTTAAGATAACATTCTCGTTCCACCCCCACCTTCACCAAGAGAGACTCCACATCGGGTGTTGCCGAATAAAGGGTATACAAGTGCCATAGTCCTGCCCCGTATTAGGGCAGGCAACTTCTAGATTACAAATGTTATGCCCACATTACTAGAGCAATGAGTATTCTGCACCGGATCTCCGAGTCAAAATGCATACAAACACTTGAAGGGGTTTGTGGACACTTGTTGGGGGAGTAAACAGACCAACGTCTCCGAGGATGCTCTAAGGTTGAGGCTATTTCCCTTCTCTCTATGGGGGAAAGCCTTGGATTGGTTAAAAAGGTTGCCAAATCATTCCGTCCATACATGAGATGAATTGGCGGAGAAAGTTATTTCCAAGTTCTTTTCTCCTGGGCATATGGCTACTCTTAGAGATGCGATTCTAACATTCAAACAAGAACCCAATGAGCCTTTGCATGAGATATGGGAGAGGTACCAAACTATGGTAAAAGAGTGCATGAACAATGACATGATGGAGGATATGATTCAACGAACGTTCTATAGGGGGATCAATATTACCAATCAATACGTGGTCAGCCAACTTGCCGGTGGAAATTGCATGACAACACCATATGTCGAAGCTTGTTAGATCTTAGATGAAATGGCGGATACTTCTTCGGCATGGCAAAGTAGAGAAAATGTTCCTCAAGGTGATCCAAATATGATTCACCTACATAAAGAATTGCATGATCATGGGCAAGCAATTGCCGAGTTGACCACTACAATGAATCAATTAGCCAAAGCTCAACTTCAACAAGTTCAAGGTCCTAAGCAAGTAAATGCAATAGAGGGTGTCAATATGATGGTAAACAATAGAAGGCAAAAGGGTCAACAAGTGCAAAACAATATGTGCAAGAAGATAGTGGGTTTGACCAAAATGAATCTTACAATGAACAAAAGGAGGAAGTACAATATGTGAACAACTTCCAAGGGTAAAGAAAAACCTCTCAAGGCCCGAATCAACAACAATGGAAATCTCAAGGTAATCAAGGGAATTGGAACTCAAACAACCAAGGCAATTAGAGTGGTGGTAAAAACCAAGGTAATTGGAACAATCAAGGAAATTGGAATGGTCAAAACAACCAAAGCAATTGGGGGTGGCAATAGTCAAGGATATTGGGGAGGCAACAACCAAGGGGGATGGAACAATAACTAAGGGAATCGGGGGTCGGGATTTCAAAGGCCCCCAATGTATCAACTACTAAGCAAATCGCCTCCTTATCCTTCCTATGGTCCTAGCTATTCCAACAATGAGATGGGGCGAATTGAGAACATCTTTAAACAAATGATGGAGAAAAATGCCGACTCTGATGCTCAATTAGCCTCTCACAACACTTCAATTCGCAATTTGGAAGTTCAATTGGGGCAAACCTCGCAAGCTTTGAACACTCGTCCTAAGGGGGTACTACCAAGTGATACGGTGGTGAACCCAAAGAGTGAGAATAACACAGGGTATGCCATGGCCGTGACTACAAGGAGTGGAAAAGTCGGGGATGCAACCACCTCAAGTCAAAGAAATTTTGTGGATGCTGAACAAGTGATTCAATAAAATAAGATTCCAAACAATTTGATGCAAGCCAATGATGAAGTAATAATTTATATTGATGATAATGTGGAGTAGACTCAAGATGAAGTGAACTCGTTTAGGGAGCACGTTGTAGACATACCGGAACCGGTAGTTCCAAAGGCTAAGGCACCAATGCCAAGGCCTCTTCCTCCATACCCCCAAAGGCTTGCCAAGAAAAATGGCGAGAACCAATTCAAAAAGTTCATTGACATGATGAAAAGCCTATCTATTAATGTGCCATTGGTTGAGGCTTTGGAGCAAATGCCCGGTTATGCAAAGTTCATGAAGGATTTGGTGACAAATAAGAGGTCGATGAATTGTGAGACTATAAAGATGACACATCAAGTGAGTGTAATTGTGCACTCAATGGCTCATAAATTGGAAGATCCCGACACTTTCACAATCCCTTGTACTATTGGAAGCGCCGACTTTGCAAAAGCTCTCTGTGATCTTGGGGCAAGTATCAATTTGATTCCTTATTGGGTTTTCAAGACTTTGGAAATTGGGCGACCAAGACCCACATCTATGAGGTTACAAATGGTGAATCGTACTATGAAGAGACCATTGGGTATTATTGATGATGTGTTGGTTCGTGTTGATAAATTCATCCTCCCGGTGGACTTTGTGATTCTTGATTGTAAAGTAGACTATGAGGTGCCTATTATTCTAGGGAGTTCTTTCCTTGCTACGGGGAAGACTCTTGTTGATGTGGAAGCCGGTGAGCTCACTTTTTGGGTGGGTGATAAAAAGGTATTTTTTCATGTGTGCAAATCTATGAGGCAACCAATAGCAATGAAGTTTGTTCGTTTGTAGACTTGGTGACCGATGTGATTATTGATGATACTAATGCCATGATAAATGTGGAGGATACTTTGGAGACCGTTTTGCTCAACCTTGATGATGAGGAGAAGAATGGCTATGTGGAATGTGTGAATGCATTACAAGGAATGGGGTCTTACACTTATGAACCCCGCAAATTGTCTTTGGATCTTGAAAATTGGAAGACTCCTCCAACAAAGCCCTCAATCGAGGAACCTCCCACTTTGGAGTTAAAGCCATTGCCTACACATCTCAGGTATGAATTCCTTGGCCCTTTTTATACTTTACCGGTTATTATTTCCTCTTGTTTGACTAACGTGCAAGTAGACTCCATATTGACGGTGCTACAAAAGAGGAAGAAAGCTATCGGATGGACATTGACGGATATTCGGGGGTATAAGCCCCACCTTTTGCATACACAAGATTATTTTGGAGGAGGATGCTCCTACGTTAAACATCAAAAAAGACTAAAATGAAGCGATGCAAAATGTGGTCAAAAAGGAGATCATAAAGTGGTTGGATACCGGGGTTATTTACCCTATTTTCGATAGTTCGTGAACCTCTCCGGTGCAATGTGTCCCAAAGAAAGGGGGCATGATGATGGTCACCAATGACAAGAACGAGTTGATTCCTACAAGAACGGTGACCGGGTAGAGAGTGTGTATGGACTATCGCAAGCTCAACAAAGTCATAAGGAATGATCATTTCCCACTTATTTTCCTTGATCAAATGCTTGATAGGTCGGCCGACCGTGCTTTCTATTGTTTCCTTGATGGGTATTCCGGCTACAATCAAATTTTTATTGCTTCGGAGGATCAAGAGAAGACTACTTTCACATGTCCCTATGGTACTTTCGTATTCTCGCGGATGCTATTTGGTTTTGCAATGCACCGGCGACTTTTCAACGGTGTATGATGTCTATCTTCACGGACATGGTGAAGGATTTCCTTGAGGTCTTCATAGATGACTTTTCAGTGGTCGAGAATTATTTTGATGATTGCTTGACAAATTTGGATAAGGTCTTGGCAAGATGTGAAGAGACGAACTTGATACTCAATTAGGAGAAATGTCGTTTCATGGTTGAGTAAGGCATTGTCCTTGGCCACAAAAATTTCAAAGAATGGCATTGAGGTCGACAAGGTGAAAATAGAGGTGATTTCTAAACTTCTACCTCCAATATCCGTGAGGGGAGTGAGGAGTTTCTTGGGTAATTCGGGGTTCTACCGGCGTTTCATAAAGGATTTTTCCAAAGTGGTGAACCCCTTATGTAAGCTTTTGGAGAAAGATGCCAAAGTACATTTCAATAAGGATTGCATGAAGGCATTTGAATTGCTCGAGTTCAAATTGATAACTACTCCTATCATCACCGCCCCGAATTGGAGCTTGCCTTTTCAGCTCATGTGTAACGCTAGTGATGTGGCGGTCGAAGCAGTTTTGGGGCAGCGTGTCAATAAGATATTTCATCCAGTTAACTATGCTAGTAAGACCATGAATGATATCCAAGTTAATTACACTGTGACCGAAAAAGAGCTCATTGCTATTGTTTTTTCTATGGAGAAGTTCTGCTCATACTTGATGGGTACAAAGGTGATTGTCCACATAGATCATACGGCACTTCGATACCTTATGAGCAAGAAAGATTCAAAGGCTCGGTTAATGAGATGGGTGCTTTTATTGCAAGAGTTTGATCTAGACATCCAAGACCGCAAAGGCAGTGAAAACCAAGTGGCGGACCACTTGTCTCGCTTGGAGGAGGAGGGGAGACCACATGACAGCCTAGAAATCAATGACTCCTTTCCCGACGAGCAACTTCTAGCCATTTCAATGACCAAGATGCCATGGTTGACCGACTTAGCAAATTATCTTATGAGTGGTATTGTACTGAATGAGTTCTCTTCAAACCAAAGGAAGAAACTCAAACGGGATTGCCTTGAATACTATTGAGATAAACCGTACCTCTTCCGGATTTGTACCGATGGTGTGATTCGAAGGTGTGTGTCGGAGGAGGAACAAGTGGAAATTCTTGATGCTTGCAACTCTTCACCACATGGTGGTCACTATGGTAGAGCGAGAATGGCGGCGTAAGTGTTGAGTTGTGGATTCTATTGGCCTACTCTCTACAAGGACGTAAGTGATCTAGTCAAGCGTTGTGATTAATGTCAAAGAGCCGGTGGAATTTCAAAAAAAAATGAGATTCCCCTCACCACCATCTTGGAAATTAATATTTTTTATGTGTGTGGTATTGATTTCATGGGACCGTTTGTAAGCTCTTGTGGGAACACCTACATTTTGGTAGCTGTGGATTATGTGTCAAAATGAGCAAGAAGTGTGGTGGCATTTTTAAAAAAGAACATCTTCACAAGGTTTGATACTCCGCGAACCATTATAAACTATTGGGGGTCGTATTTTTGCAACAAAGCTTTTGATACCTTGCTTAGCAAGTATGGTGTCACTCACAAAGTCACGACCCCCTATCATCCTCAAGCAAACGGACAAGTGTAAGTCTCCAACCGGGAGATCAAGAGTATTTTGTCAAAGATAGTGAATGCCAACCGGACGGATTGGTCGAAGAAACTTGATGATGCTATATGGGCCTATAGGACGGCTTACAAAACATCGATTAGGATGTCTCCATACCGGTTAGTGTTCGGGGAAAGCTTGTCACCTTCTGGTGGAACTTGAGCATAATGGTATGTGGGCATTGAAGAAGTTAAATCTTGAGTGGGATGTCGCCGCCAACTTAAGAGTGGCACAATTGAATGAGCTTGATGAATTATGGTATTATGCATATACAAGTTCTTCCTTATACAAGTAGAAGATGAAGTACCTCCATGACAAGTACATTCGGAACAACGAGTTCAAGGAAAGTGATCTTGTGTTATTGTTCAATTCTCGGTTACGAATGTTTCCGCAAAATTTGAAGTCTAAATGGAGTGGCCCGTTTGAGGTTGTGAGTGTGACAGTCTTTGGTGCATTAGACTAGAAGAATAAAAATGATGAAGTGTTTAGAGTCAATGGTCACCGAGTGAAGCATTATTTGAGAAAAGTTGATGATGGCCACGTCGTGGCATTGATTCATTTCAACTAATTAGCGGCAATTTGCGTCGTGTCGCGACGTTAAATCAGGCGCTTCTTGGGAGGTAACCCATGTTTTTTTTCTTTTTCTTCTTTTTTAAGTTAGATCTTGTTTTGTGCTAACTGGTTTTGAAGTATGTTGCAGGAATGAGTATGCTTTTGTAGGAATTGTGCTCTGGAAAAGTGGTAGTGTGAAAAAAGTGCGGACCGCATAATTTTGATAGCCACAATAGAAAAGGATCTGCGGCTGCACAATTCTTGTTGCGGCCGCATAACTGGAGATCATAAATTACAAACTCTCTGAAGTTTGCATGTCAGAGAAATGGCCGATCTGCGGCCGCACAAGGAAATGTGCGATCCGCATAAAAATCTGTGGCCGCACTCAGAAATGTGCGGACCACAGATCATCAAAAAGGATAATTGGTAACAGGTAAGGAGTGCGGACCACACATAAAATTGTGCGGCCACACTCAACTTGGCATTTTTGCCTTAGTCGGTCAAACTATAAATAGCAGCCCCCTCATACTGGTAAAACTTTACACACTCTGAACACTTAACACAAAGGCCAGCACAGTGCACTTAAATTGATTCAAGCATCTCACACTCATTTCATCTTCCTTGATTCTTCCTTGCATCACTACATCACTGGTAGGTTCAATTCATCTTCAAATTTTTTAATTTTCTTAATTTTGTTCATAGTTAGTGTAGTTATTTTTAGGCCTAATGTCAAATTCATCATCATGTGTGCTTAAAATTGTGTGGGTAACTTCCTAGTTGCTAATTGGGGGATTGGTAAACTATGTATCATGTCTAAATTGCCACTACCACATTTAAATTCTGCTAAATTGAAAAGCCCTAAATTCATTGTTGTTGGTGTTTAAATTGTACGGCCTCACAAGAAATTGTGCGGTCCGCAGATCTTTAGGCTAGGGCAAATATGTGCATTAATTGTGCGAACCGCACTCAAAATTGTGCGGTCCGTAGAAATTCAACCGCGACCGCAAAAAAGTGTGTGCGGCCGCAGATCAAGCAATTCTCTGATTTCAAAGAGTTATCATTTTTTGAAGTTTCAATGTGCGATCGCACCCAAAATTGTGCAGACCGCACTTTAGATGTGCGGCCGCACTTAAAATTGTGCGGACCGCAGAATCATCACTGCGGCCGCACTTTCAAATTGTGCGGTCTGCACAAACCCATATGCGGCCGCACTCACAAATGTGCGGTCCACTCTTCCCCAACCTGCAACATGTTTTCTTCTGCAAATTTTATGCTTACCTGCACTTAACTATAACTGACTCATGTTGCTATGTATTGCAGAAAATGGTTAGATCAAGAGGACATGGTGATACTTCCAAAGGTAGGGGTGAACCCTTCCGAGGCCGAGACAGGGTACCCTACCACTTTCAGTGCAAAGAGTGTTATCTAAAAAGGCAACTGCAGGGCGAGGTAGAGCTGTAGAGCCCTCTGAGTCAAGTTCAGATTCCCCATCTAGGGAAGAATCAGAGGGCGACTCAGTGCAAAGACAGCCTGTTGTGATATCACAACCACAGCTGACCAAGGACAAATACCGACTGAGAGATGAGCCTACCTCTTCTGAGAGTACTTCTGAGGGGCCGGAAGGGAACAGCCAGGCTTCGAAGCCCTCATCTACTCATGCCCCTGCCACACCAGTCACATTTGATGATGATGATGATATTTCGGATGATGGTCGGGGGGTGATACCAGAGTTGCAAGTCTGGAGAGGTCAAAGAAGAAGGAGGTTTGGGAAGATAGGTTTGGGAGCCCGACTGCATTAAACAGGTCCCGAGAGTGGTGGCCTCAGAAATCGCTCACACTTGAGCATCAGTTTCTTTTGAAAGACTTGGATAGGTACAATCCTAATGTGTTAAGACAATTTCGGGAAAGAAAATGGTGGAAGTGGTTCACGAAAAGAGTATTGGATGCCAAAGAGCACTTAGTCCGAAAGTTCTATGCCAATGTGGGGCACATCAATAAGGGGACTAAGGTGAGGAACCTGAAGGCCCGATTTGATCAGAGTACCCTCAACACTTATTTGGGGCTCAAGGATATGTAGTCGGTGCAGTATTTAGAGAGTTTCGCACTGGATGATGCAACTCGGCCTTAGATAGCTGAGATACTAGCATCTACAAGACCTCCACCACCATGGATCACAGTAGGGGTTCCCATTCTACGGAACACCCTCAACTTTGAAGCAAAAAGGTGGAAAATATTTATATGTAGTCATATAGACCCAAGCCGAAATGAAAACAATCTTCCAATCCCCCGGACAGTCTTAGTTGCATCTATCATAGCCGGGTACCCAATTAATGTGGGTGCCATCATGTTGGCCAACATGTCTCTTGTTGTCAGGCAGGGTGAAAACTCATATCTGTATCCCAACACTATCACGGAGTATCTCACGGATATGGGGTGGAGCCCAAGAGCTATGATACGAAGGTTAGGGCTAAGCAGCCCTTCTCCTGGTACTCTTTGAAGGACCCAAGGAACCCGAAGAACAAGGGTACATCGACTACTACCGTAGGCCAGTCTGATGAGCCATCGATAGTAGTTACAGATAGCTACCATGCCACCACCTCCTTCTTCAGGGCCATCAGTATCCTCCACTTATCCACTCACTGCACTGCGAGTCTCCCAGACACTGGCGAATCTCAACAACTGGATGCAGACAACTACTGCAAAGTTGTCCGACCTATCCAGTGTTGTTGTAGCACAGTCTTCTGCCCCAGCACCCCAGGTTCCTCCGTCAGTAGAGGAAACATTGAAGAAGATATTGGATAATCAAAAGACCATCATGGATACCTTGGTGGCACATGGGGGAGCAATCGAGGAGCTAGGTAAACAGGTGAAGAAGATGAGAAAATCCCAAGCTTCGAGAAAATCAGTGGACAAGTTGAGACGTGAAGTGACTAAGATAGCGGCAGTTGGTGATATTCCTTTTGACTTACTGATAGATCCATTAGTACCAGCAGACCCAGCAGCACCATCAGTACCAGTGGCACCAGCTGGCCAGTCTGAGGAGCCAGACCTCGCTGTCCACATGGCTAAGGCGGTGCTACAGATGTTCACCAACCCAGCTACTCCCCGAGCAGAGAATGATGAGATCCAGTTGGATAAGCCTAAGGGAGGTGATGCTGCTATGGACACTGAGACAACATAGGGAGTCTTCTCTACTCCTTCCCTTCATTATTTTGATTTTTGTTAAGCATTGAGGACAATGTTTATTCTTATTCAGGGGGGTGGTCTATTTTGATTTGATATGATATTTAACATTGGCCTGTAATAACTGATAACATTCTCTTTTTATTATTACTTTCATTATGTACATATTCTTCTCTCTATTGATGTATATATTCCATTTCCATTTCTCAGTTTGTATATTCATTTATGCTTTCAGTATTTTACTTCATAGCTTCTTTATTTTATTTTCTCAATAGTCAATATTTAGTCTAATAGCTTCTTATTTACGTTAATAGCATTTTTTTTAATTTAGTAATTTCTTTTTATGTTTAAGTGATCAATAAGCCTTTAGTTTTCTTAATGCCACGGTTCTTTCCAAAGGTGGTTTTTGTGTGAACCGGGTGACTCTTCCCAACGATAGATTGCGTGATAACTTTCTTAAGGGATTGAGTCCGTTTTTTATGTTTAGGTAAGAACAATAGCAATAATGAATAAGAGGACCTAATTGAGTCGAACTAGAAGAGTCAAGCGTGTTTCACTTGGTACCAACACACTTAACTACATGCTTATGATTAAAAATAAGTTCTTGGAAAGATATAGCTCTAGTTAGTGACCTTTTTACTCTTGTGTTGACTTTAGCAATCATCGAGTGGTTTAGTTGGACCATTAGTGATTTTCAATCTCGAATATGGTTGTTGTGGGCACTTGACTCTATCCTCTTGAATAATCTAGCTGTGTGAGAGGTGAGATGTTTTATTGCAAGTCCAAGTACCCGTGCAAATGGTTTAAAACTTGCCCCGAATGTGTTTCTAGGCGAAATTTTAAGTTTATCTTGGCTTGAGAAGTGATTGTAGGCTCTCCCTGACCCGTTTTGAAAATTTTCATGACCCACTAATGATGTTATCCCTAGTTAACCCTTTTGAGCCAAAAACTTCTCTCATTTGATAACCATGTTACAAGCCTTTACCTGTTTTATAGTGACCCTCTCTTGGCACCCGAGCTTTTCTTAACACTCATGAGAAGCAATTGGCTAAAATATAAGTTTGGGGAGAGACGAGGAGTTTAAAAGTGGTATCAAGGTAAAAAAAAAAGAGAAAAGAAATGAAGAAAAGGAAAGGCAAAGAAAAAGAAAGAAAGAATAAAAGAAAAATGCAAAAAGAAAGTGAATAAATTGAGGAGTTGAAGCAATTCAAAGAAAAGCAAAAATGCAAAGCATGGAGAAAACAAAGAAGGATAAAATGAATATCATGACCAAGAAAGAGTGATGTAAAGTCTCTCTAGTTCCACTAAGGAAAAAGAAAATGCCTTAAAAAGTCGGCAAAGCACGAGCCAAAAAGAAAAAATAGAGTGCTTGAGGAAAGATGAACCCATTCTATTCTAATATTTCCTACCTTAGTCCAAAAGCCTTCATTACATCCCGAAAAAGCCCTACGTAATTTCAAGCCGAGTGAACTTACATTAGTGGTGATTTACATGAGAGGCAAGCATATGGTACTTAGAGCTGTACGTGTGCCATTATTTTGAGAGAGATGAGCGATCTTTTCAGAAATCCCTATATTGGGTGCTACATTCTTAAGTGAGATAAGATAACAGAGAGTATATGAGGGGGAGTTTGGGATCCACAGTGATTTATATGAAAGAGCGAACTTCCTTGATGATTAAAGTCAACTCTTGATGCTCAAGTGCCACATGAGAACTATTTGTGCTTAAAACTTCAAAACATTGCCTTGTTGATAATTCATGAGTGTGTGGGTAAGTGTTGGTCCTAATTGATGTGTGTTTGATTAACCGTAGATTAGCTGGAATAGCTCTTATTTTGTAGAGGTAGGAATTACCTTATTTGCTTGAGGACAAGCAAAAGCTTAAGTTTGGGGGAGTTGATAAGTGGGGATTTTGACTACTTATTTGTGCCTTTTGACTTTCGTTTTAGTTCAAAAATGTTTAAAGGTATTCCCGAAAACTGATGAAATATGCTTACTTGTAGGAGTATTGGAAAATGAGCCATTACGATAAAATCCAACTCAAGAAGGAGTGGTTTTGAACAAGAACAAAAATCAAGCACACGCACTCAAGTGCAGATCGCAAAATTCTATCTGCGGTCGCAAAATATGAAGAAAAATCAATAGAGCTTCAGTGTAAAGTGCGGACCGTACAATAATTATGCGGCCGCAGAAGTCAAAGTTTAGAGAGATTCAAATTCAAGCCCAACAAGAACTGCGGACCGCACTATAATTGTGCAGCCACAGAAATCAAATGTGTGGCCACACCTAGAATTATGGGGACCGTAGAACTCAAAGATGTGGCTGCAATCTAAAATTGTGTGGCCGCAGAATCCACTCATGTCAGAAGCTAAAGAAAAGCATGGACCACACATAAAATTGTGCGGCTGCAGAACCTCTGAAAGGGAAATTTTGTCCGAAAATTCTAGCTTTGTATAAATAGACTACTTTCACAAAGTTAGGTCAAGTTTTTGAATACCAGAAAGTCTGTAGTCGTTTTTCTTTACTCTTTTAGGCAACTTTAGTTTATATTGTTGAGTTTACATTGGAATTTCATTTATTAATTATTTAATATGAGTTTTATCATCTTTTCTTCTTTATTTTTTTCAATATCCACTATGAGTAGCTAAATTTTTAGCTAGGGTTGTCACACAACCCTAGTGTGGGAACCTAATGGGCGTTTGACTTAGTGTTTGTTTATGGTTGGGTGTGTATTATTTAGCCTAGTTCTTGCTATAATTGTAGAATTAATGGTTGCAAACATTAGTTCAAGCCTATTTGACTTGGTCTCTACTTGAGAAAGATATACTTAGTCTAGGAAAACTTGGCTAACAAGAGTTTGGGATGAAATCAAGAGATTGATAGTCCTAATTAAAGGGTTGAACCTAGAGTTAGTAAAACCCGACTTGAGCAATTTGTCAACTGTTTAGTTCAATACCCATTTGGACTTGAGAAAGCCAAATTGGGCAAAACCACTCTCTTACCGAGAGGTATTATGTGGGTATTTTTTAGTGTTTATTACTATAATACACCCCGACCAATGAAACTCGCTCTAAAGCCCATAATCCGTTACGCAAACACCTAGGTGGAAGCTACAACCCTAGACCTTTTACATATTTAAAAAGCAACAACAAAAACATTCTTCTCTAGTTTCATATTTTTCAATTGCAATCCTTAGTATAATTTTAGAAGTAAAATCAAAACAAAGTTTGTGAAAGTGCAACTTAGACAATTCACGTGCTTAGACCAAATACATACCATTAGTCCAATCTACGCTCCCCGTGGATTAGATCCCGACTCCTAGTTGGGTATTATTATTGCAATCGACTGCTTCACAACCCCAATTTGAGGTGTGACTTGGGCGAGATCAGGGAACAGGTAAAGTATTTACTCAAACAAACATGCTTTTGATATCGTGTGATTCCTTATAGGCATGATTTCTATTAATGTGTAGAACTAAAGCACGTCAGACAACAAGCAAAGTAAATAAGCCATATGGACAGGTTTTCTACCCATTTAGGAAGAATTACATTATACTCGTTTCCCTATTTTTTACCAACTCCCCAACTGTTTGTTTACAAATTATTACAGGCCTAGATAATGAATATAAGTATAAATATTATACAAGGAACAACAACATGCCCAAATGAAAAAATAACCGAGTACTGTCTGGGCCTTCAACAGTCTCACTTTCTTCTCACAAACAGCAGACTCAAATCCCAGGTTCACCCAAGGCATAAGATAAATATAAGGTGCAACTCCAACAACACGCATGGGTAAAAATAGTCTCCAAGTGGGTGACTAACATGCCAAACTTAACCATACAAATAACAAACTACACACATGATTAATTAAACAATATTTTGAAATCTACACACTAAAGTCTCAAAGTTGTATCTAATAGCAGTTTTTTGACAAGTTTATAGTGCATACCTAAGGCAATTCTTACTTGCATTTTTATAAAGCTAAGTTAAGGTAAAACGATTGACTAACATGAGATGGCATACTGATTTCAAGTGAAATTTCAAACAAAAGCAAAGTTAGAACTAGTCTAAAGCACCTTTAGACAGGATGTTGAAGCATGAAAAAATGAGTAGAGGCATAGTAGGGTACAACCTTTATATGGTGTGCTTAACATGGAAACCATAACAGAATATGTTCATGGTCAAGCAATTACTTAAATGGGCAGGGGGAACTTTAGCATGCTGAACATTTGCCACAACTCGATTCCAGAAGTAAGACAAACATGCATCAAATCCAGCAATAGTTGGCCACATATAGGGAAACAAGCTAGTTGTAAATTTACTCTTAAAGGTTTAACTAATACTGAAGAGTACAGAGTTGATCGAGTCAACAGATACACAATAGAGATGAGAACAAGTTGTAATGAACATTAGGGTCCAAGACAGACTGCAAGTTAGGTATGAATGACTCACCAAGAATTAAAATACACTCTAGGCATGAGTTGGTTTACATAACAGTCCAGAACAAGGCAGAAAGGCAACCTCAAGATCAATCAACAAGCATTAACATAACATAGTAGACTAAACAAGTTTAAGAGAGCCAGAGTTTATAGTAAGTAGGGACATATTGAACTAGATTGTCAGACCACACATAAGTAATAGGGGATGTTACAGTTCACCTTATAAGTGAGAAGTAGTATAAAACAACACAAGATTGAATTAGGCATGTAACACACATTAAAACACACAATTAATAGGATACCATATTTGGGATGATAGCATAGTTAGGCATTAGTCCTAGTAGAGTATCAAATACATAGAACATACGAGTTGATATATCCAGGATGTAGAATAGAGTAGGGAGATAAACTCAGGAAGAGTGGCAGGTAACACACACTCGGTTAGGCATGCTTAAAGTAATGAGGGTCTTTCATGATGAGCACAAATAATAGGTGTAAGAATTCAGGCACACATACACACATTGGGCTAAGTAGACCTAAAGGAGTCATAAATCAAGGGTGTATAGCTAACTTAGAGTTTTAGGCAAGTTTTAAGGCTAGAAAAGCATAGAACTACAAGACAACTTAAAAAAACACCAAAGAACCATAAGCAAATATGGAATAATATTGTATTGACTCATTGAAGCTCAAGTGGCATAAATACACAAGGCATGAACACAAGAAAGAAGATGAAATTGCAAGAGTCACAGATGCTTACCAGTATAAACTAATGAACAAGTAAAGGAGAAGAGTAAATTTCAGTAATACTTCAAAAATCAGTAGCGATAGAGGACAACAAGACCCCAATCCAAGTGTGTCAGAGTTCACAAGGACTTTTGATGAGTTCCGAGCAGTGCTCACACTGGGGAGGTTGAGAATACAAATTTTGGTGGCCTTAACTTTCAGCCGGCCAAAATAATAGATTCAGAATAGTATCGAGTGAGTGAGAGTAAGAGAGAATAGTTCTTCCGGTCCCATAAAAGGGGATTAGGGGAGGGGTTTATATAGTGGTTGATTAAGCAAACAAAACATAAAAAACAATCAACCTAAATATAGAAAAGAAAAGAAAAGATCCCATGCAATCAGAGTCGATAAAGGAGATGGAGATATCAAACACTAGTTGGGTTCAACCAACTATAAATCGAACTAGGAGTGTAGGCATTGTTAAGACAAGGTGGGTTGCTTTGATGGTAAGCACCCTCCACTTCCAACCAAGAGGTTGTGAGTTCGAGTCACCCCAAGAGCAAGGTGGGGAGTTCTTGGAGGGAAGGATGCCGAGGGTCATTTGGAAACAGCCTCTCTATCCCAGGGTAGGGGTAAGGTCTGCGTACACACTACCCTCCCCAAACCCCACTAGTGGGATTATACTGGGTTGTTGTTGTTGTTGTTGTTGTTGTTGTTGTTGTTGAGTGTAGGCATTGTCTCCTTTCAAGTGTATGTAGACAAAATACGTCTAAATCCTTGAAGATCGAAGTCATCCGGGCTTGATTTTGAGAGGTAGTTCTTGGCAAAAATAGGGCAAGAACTAAGTAACACTACATGCATATGTACAATAGTGAAGTACCACAAAATAGGTAAGTGAATCAATGATTGATTCCATTTTAGGGCCGTATTTGGAGGGGTTCAGAGATACAACGGCTAGGGTTTATGAAGAAGAAGAGAGTAGAGAGGATTTAGGGGCGGCTAGAGTGTGGGATTTATTATGGGTCATTGATCATTTGAGATCAACGGCCAAGATCGAAAAAGGCGTGGGGCGGGTCGTTTAAACGGGTACCGACCGGGTTAAGATTAAAGGGGTCATCTGGTTTGGGTTGGGAAGATTGGGCTTAGAGGTTTTGGACGTTTGGGCCATTAAATTGGTCCAGAATTGCCTCCAAATTAGGCTCCAAATTAAATACCCGAAACTATTATAAAAAATATTTATAAAAAGTAATTAACAAATAGTAAAAGTATTATTTATATAGTAAGATATTTTACATAATAGTTTAACATTTAAAAATATAAAAATGATATTTTGAGCACAAATAATGTAATAAATTGTGATTATGCACATCATATAGGCTATTACTGCAAAATTATGTAAAATATCTTAAAAATACAAATATAATTATATAAAATAAAGTAAAGTATTTTGAAATATATATGTGGATGCAAATAATACATTTGGATGATTAAGTCATCATAAAATAATTTAAGGGGTAATTAATGCATATTCAAGTAATTTAAATGCAAGAAAATTAATTTTAAAGCTTTAAAAATTCTGAAAACTATAGAAAATACTTGTATAACTCTTGTGAATTAAGTAATGAAGCAAATAATACTTTGAAAGTATATATACTATTTGAAAAAATATGAGGACAAAATTGAATATCAACACTTATAATGAGGAGACACATAGTTTGCAAGCAATCTGAAAAAATAGCAGGAGTGTTGAGAAGCTCTTCAATTAAGTTTTGTTGTGGTGGCAATCACGCGTGAAGCTGTCTAAAATGAACTGTCGAATCAAGACTATAAATTGTAGATATTCTGCTCTAGGATTTACGTTTGCTAGATGTTCATGAGCTGAAACTTTATTGATTGCTTTCCCTCTCTTTGTTGTTTCACTGAGCCTGAGTTTGTTACTAGATCTTTATATTTGTGTTGTTTGAATATATATCACAGATCCCACAGTGTGGATAATACTGGGTATGCTATTGTTGTTTGAATATATAGTTCATATTTGTTTTCATAGCACCTGATAAGACTCTTGTACAAGCTTTATGATATCACGAGGCAGCCTATAATCAAAATTGGTGCGCTTGAGACCAAATTTTTCTGACATTGCATATATATATATATATATATATATATATATATAAATTATTAAAATTTTAACAAATATTGGATTTTGAACTTATAATTTTATAAACAATATATTCAATGCGAAAAACCTATTCAGAATTTAATCCGAGGTCACTGAAGCCTAAGTTTGTAAATTTGTATATCTGTGAATTTGAAAGTGGGCAACTGGATATCCTTAATATGATTGATGTTATTTATTTTTACTTTCATTATTTGTCAATTTGATTTTTTTTGAAGTTTGGATTATTATTATATTTTGATCAATTGAAAAAAAAAAGTTAAATTAACTTCTGGAAATCTTTCATGATTTTTGGTACTTATATCCAATTGTGTACTTATTTAAGCAAAATTTTACTTCCATAATCTGTCAATTTGAATCTAGTTTCTTTGGCGTTTGGATTGCTAGCAACAAAAAGGGTAAAAACAATCTAAGAACTAGAACAAATGTAAATAAATTTAAATAACATAAAAAAAAGGAAGCTGAAAAGCCTAAAATTTTCGAGTAATAAGATTGAGTGTAGAAAGACTTATAGCCTGTTTGGCCATGGTTCTAAAATCTGTTTATTTTGAGAAGTACTTTTTTTTAAGTAATTTTCAAAAAAGTATTTTTGGTGAGAATCGGTTTGTGTTTGACTAATTAATTTGAAAAATACTTTTGACCAATAATTAGTGTTTGGTCAAGCTTTTGAAAACTGCTTCTAAGTTATTTTTCTCAAAAGTGCTTCTCAGAAAAATGCTTTTGGAGAGAAGCTATATTTTTCTGCTTCTCAAAATCTGCTTCTGCTTCTGCTCAAAAATAATTTTTTTCCTTCTAAGAGCTTGACCAAACACCTCAATTTCTGGGGAGGCTTTTACATATATACCCGATTTTAGGGTCACAATGAACCTATACTCACTTTGCAAAAAAGTTTGCAAGCGTACCCACTTTACGATCAACTTCAGACTTATCGGGTCTGAAGTTAAAAAAAATTAGTCTGACGTGAAAAAATTGCACTTTGTATGCACTTAAGGCCAAATAGGTCTGAAGTGCAACTAATGGTTTCATGCACTTAAGGCTAATAAGTCTGAAGTAAAAAATTACACTTCAGATGCACTTAAGGCCAAAAAGTCTGAAGTGCAACAAACGTTTTCATTCACTTAAGGCCAATAGGTCTTAAGAGAAAATTTGCACTTCCAATGCACTTAAGGCCAAATAGAGATGCACTTAAGGCCAAATAGATATGAAGTGTAACCAATGGTTTCATGCACTTAAGGCCAATAAGTCTGAAGTGAAAAATTACACTTTCAGAGGCACTTAAGGTCAAAAGGTGTGAAGTGCAACAAACGTTTTCATTCACTTAAGGCCAATAGGTCTGAAGTGTAACCAATGATTTCATGTACTTAAGGCCAATAAGTCTGAAGTGAAAATTTGCACTTTCAGAGTCACTTAAAGCCAAAAGGTCGGAAGTGCAACAAACGTTTTGCTATACTTAAGGCCAATAAGTTTGAAGTGAAAAATTGTACTTCAGATGCACTTAGTGCCAAAAGATTTGAAGTGCAATAAACGTTTTGCTACACTTGAGGCCAATAAGTTTGAAGTGAAAAATTATACTTCGGATGCACTTAAGGCCTCTAAAGCGAAACAATTGTTTTGCTACACTTAAGACCAATTAGTCTGAAGTGAAAAATTGTACTTCAGATGCACTCAAGGCCTCTAAAGTGAAACAAACGTTTTGCTACACTTAAGACCAATAAGTCTGAAGTAAAAAATTGCACTTCAGATGCACTTAAAGTCAAAAGGTCTGAAGTGCCACCAACGTTTTTATGCACTTAAGGCCAAATAGGCCTAAAATGCAAATTATCCAGAAACAGAAATTTGTTCTTCGAATTATAATAATCTAATATACGATTTAATACCTGAATCTATTCTAAATGAGCTCAAATTTGAAACATGAGCTCCAAATATCATAAGGGACAAACCACAATCATCAATTTGTCAAAACAACAATAAATCTAATGAACTCATTTTGTAATTAAGAAAAAGAAGAAGAAGAAACCCTAAGCAATAGTAAAAATAAAGTATTATAACAATTCACTATGACCAAATAGGGTGCCCCGAACAATTTTTATAATTTTTTGCCAAAATTATTTTTGATCAAAAAAAAAAGTTTAGCTAAACGGGCTATTAATTTAATGCTGATAATGAAAAATGTATATATTTTTTATACACAAAACAATATATATACAGAGTGATTATACCAGTGCCATTTTCCCAATAAAGTAGCCTGGGAAAGAAATTTTTTGCCACTCAACTCTAGACGGAAAGAATGAGGAAGCACAGAGGTGGTTGGGAGTCTCTAATGGTGGTTGCCCTCTCTCTGTTCCCTATGATTTCCTTTTCCATTCTGTTGTACTAATAAACCACCATTGCTAGAAAATGGACATAGATTGCCCCTTAAACTTGCAACTGTAAAAAATCCCTTTTTACGGTCTAGGGTTTACTATCTAAACCCATAATCTGCTTCTGCTTCTTCACTTCTTTTACTCCCTTTTCCTATGGCTAGCTTTTAATGTGACGGATGATGAGGCTGTGATGATTACAGGTGTCTTGAGTTGGTTCGGGCAAATGGAGCGACCCGTATTTTGGCGGGGCAAACCGGAAGGCATCTTCGTGGTTGCAACCGGGTCTGCAGCCATGGCGGTTGGATTGTCTCAATGGACTGATTTTATCACAGATCTGAGCCTCAAAATTTAAAGTGAGAGCTTGTTTGGCTTAGCTGAATTTAAAGTAGCTTTCCAAGTCCTGAAAAGCACTATTTAAGAGGTCCATATCTTGGCGGGGCGACTCGGAAGGCATCTCTATGGTTGCAACTGAGGTCCGCAGCCATGGAGGTTGCATTGTCTCTGCTGATTTTATCACAGATCTGAGCCTTAAAATTGAGGGTTACATTTGGCCCTTTTCCGTTTTAGAAATGGATGGAGACCGAAATAGTAAAGTTTTTGCAAACGACCATCATAAATCTACCTTAAGTGATCGGGCAGTTCGATGCTCGATGCACTAAGCTCCCGCCGTGCGCGGGTCCGGGCCGGACCACAAAGTTCTATTGTACGTAGGCTTATCTGCATTACTGCAAGAGGCTATTTCCTATGATCGAAAACTTGACCTCCTGGTCGTACCATAACTTTACCAATTACGTCAAGTATCACCTCCCTCAAAGATAAGAGATCATTTTTGTAATTTTCTCGTGAAAAGTGTACACTTTTACATTCTATTTGATCATTTTCCCGAAAACCTGCTGAATTATATTATCCTTCATATGGATTAGATTAGCCAGAAATGGTGAGAATGAGGCAACAAAGAAAGTATGGGATTTTCTTTAAAGGGTGGTTACCCCTCTCCGTTTCCCCTATGATTTACCATTTCTTTTAACAAACCAACAGCCCTTAAAAAAAGCAAGAGAGAAAGAGAGATGATTAACACTTTAATTTTCGGGTTTCTTTGCATTTTTGCACCCCTCACGTATACTCAAAACCCAATACAATCAACTATACTAAAGATGTAGGATGATAATTATTTTTACTATATCTGGGCTAAACTAATTGGGGCATAGAGATTACCCGACCCGTATCTTGGCGTGGCACCCGGTATGGCTTCTCTTCTCTCACATGCAACCGGTGTTTTGCAGTCATGGAGTGGTTGTGGCTTCTATTCTGCCTTATTGTAACACATAATTCAATAAGGGTGTTCAAATTTTGAACACCCTTTGCCAGTGGGCTATGCAAGGGTGTTCAAAGTCTATATTTAATCAATAACAAGTAATATTTTACCTTATATAGTATAATTTTTCGGCGAAGGATACCACCCTTGGGCCAACATAGCTTCGCCCCTGAGTCCGGTGCCCAAAGCATCCTGCATTCACGCAGGATTCGGGGAAGGCCGACCCCAAGGTGTGTGATGTAGACTGTCGACCCTAATGTAAGCATTAATTGTTGTTTCCACAGCTCAAGCCCGTGACCAATAGGTTACACATATACAACTTTACCGTTGCTCCAAGGCTCCCCTTATCATGACACATTTGAGCCTCAATTTGCTAGAGACAATATTATCCTTTCGATGTGGGAGATATAGAACTCACATCCTTTTGATTACAATTTGTAATGTTTTTTGCACTCTTAATGTATCGCCAATTTTTGTATCAGTGACAGCTCATGAATCAAGCATTAGAGTGAAAATGTGGGATTTCGCACTGTGGTCACTCTCCTCATCTGGTAAGACCTTGATTAAGCGCTTGATTTGTTTTTCTTTCTCAAATGCTAGTTACCATCTTCATATTTATTTCCATATAATTTTGAATGTGCAAAAGGATGTGTGCTTCCGATGTGATAATAGTTGGATGTTGTGATGGTATACTAGTTAGTCTTAAACAGTATTATCAACTTTCTGGAAATTTAAACTTATTAATTACCAAGAAAAACCTGTTTGAGTCTTGTAATGGGAAGCTAGTGTTGACTGAAGGTCTGTTAGAATAACCCTAAATTTTCATCAAAAAAAAAAGAGAGGAGAGAATGAGGTAAAAGACAGAAGGCAATTTCTATCAGAGGTGGTTACCTATCTCTACTTTACCAATGATTCTCCGTGTTCCAAAAAGAACCAACCTTTATATTGAACATGCAAAAAACTATAATCAGTTTCCTGTGGTTCTGTTTGTGACTTTGTTTATGCTTACTGATCCAAATAATCTTTATTCATATCTGTTGGGTTCTTGTTCTTTGTTGCCTTGGCTTCGAGATTCTTCTTTAGAAGCAATTGGGGAATGGGGCTGATGCCTAGAAAAATGTGATTACAAACTTGGTTATCTTAAATGACATAATAAGAAAAATCGAATTATATCATGAAAAGTATCATAAGAAGTGACCTTATCAAAAAAGAAGTATATGATAAGAAATAGTTAATTCTAGAATAATCTCGGAAAGAGAGTATTTTGCCACTCAACTCTAAGACGGAAAGAATGAGGGAGTAGAGAGGCAGTGGGGAGTCTCTAATGGTTCCTGTAATTTCCTTTTCCATTTTTCCCAAATAAAAAAGTAACAATAAACCACCATTCTTCTTAAGGGGTCGTTTGGTTCTGAGCCCTGATCTGAAACTTTCGACAATAATCGAAAGTGTATATATATAAGGGGCCACGTATGTATTCAGCCTATTATTACCATTATTCTTATTGTTATTGTAATAGATGAGGCTGTGATGATTAAGGTTGTCTAGAGTTCGCGTCGGGGCAATGGAGCAGCCAGCCGTATCTTGGCGGGGTGACCCGGAAAGGCCTATTTTTATAGTGCAACTGAGGTTTGCAGCCATGGCGGTTGCTTTGTCTTCTTTGCCCTGATTTTATCACAGATTTGAGCCTCAAAATACCACCCCCACCCCACCCCCCCAAAAAAAATAATTTAAAATTCCTTTAATGAAGTTACAATTGCTTTTCATTTTAGTTTGCTGAATCTTTTGTTTAGAAATTTCTGTAAAGATAGTGATTGAAGTCATTATATTACAATTTACATAGGTACAGTGCCTTTTTCCAGTCACGTAGATGATTACATATTAAACAATTTTATCTTTTTTAAATAAAGGTGAATAGATTTGTTTCAAGGAAGTTTTTGTTCTAAGTTAAAATTCTCTGATATTTTGGACTAAAATGGTGAAAGAATGGACATTTGTGTTGAAAGTGATTCTCACGAACTCTAGACTGAAAGAATGAGGCAGCAGAGAGGCAGTGGGGAGTCATTAATGGTGGTTGCCCTCTCTCTGTTTTCTGCGTATGATTTCCTTTTCCATTTTGCTGTACTAATAAACCACCATTGTTAAAAATGGACATAGATTGCCCCTTAAACTTGCAACTGTAAATCCCAATTTTACAGTTTAGGGTTTACTATCTGACCCCATAATCTGCTTCTTCACTTCTTTCCTCCTTTTCCTCTTCCTCATGGCAGGCTTTTACTGTGACAGATGATGAAGCTGTGATGATTAAAGGTGTTTAGAGCTGGATCCGATCGGGCATTGGAACGACCCGTATCTTGGCGGGGCGACCCGGAAGGCATCTTCATGGTAGCAACCGTGGTATGCAGCCATGGCGGTTGCATTGTCTCTGCTGATTTTATCACAGATCTGAACCTCAAAATTGAGGGGTTTATTTGGCCCTTTTCCCTTTTAAAAATGGAAGGAGACCACTTTTGTTAGATTTTTTGTGTATGTTAAAGGACCCATAAACCTCCTCAAAGATGACAGATCATTTTTCTCAAGAGAAGTGTACGCTTTTTACGTACTGTACAGACTACTTGATCATTCTTTGGAAAACTTGCTATATTACCCTCCATTTGAATTGGATTAGCCCAGAAATGGAGAGAATGAAGCAACAGAGTGTATGGGATTTTTTTACAAGGGTGGTTGCCCGTCTCTGCTTTGCCTATGATTCTCCAACTTTTAAAACAAATCAACAGCCCTTAAAATAGAAAAAGAGAGAGAGATGATAGCACTTCAGTTTTCTGGGTTTCTTTGCATTTTTGCACCCTAAATGCATACTCAAAACCCAATACATACAACTATACTGCAACAACTATGCTACCTTCAGATCTTAAAGAGACAGTGATGATGATGTTTCTTATATCTGGGCTAACCGATTTGGCATTGAGATGACCCCATCCGTATCTTGGCGTGGCAAGTCGGTATGGCCTGTGATTGAGATTTGAGACTCTTCCCTCTCACATGCAATTGGTGTTGCAGCCATGGCGTGGTTGGCTTCTCTTTTGCCTTATCATAGCAACAAATCTGAGCCTCAGATTGCTGAAGAAAAATATTGGGTGTGTTTGGTATGAAGGAAAATGTTTTCTGAAAAACACTTATTTTTGGTGTTTGGGAATAAGCAGAACATATTGCCTAAGAGCATTTAATGTGACGGATGAAGAGGCTGTGATGATTAAAGGTGTCTAGGGTTGTGTTGGGCATTGGAGCGATCCGTATCTTGGCGGGGCAACCCCGAAGGCCTGTTTGATAGAGGTCTGCAGCCATGGCGGTTGCTTTGTTTCCTTTGCCTGATTTTATTCTCAGATCTGAGCCTCAAAATTGAAGCAATTACTGCATTTGTTACCCAGTTAAGTTTAACTGGAGTGTTGAATAAAACTGTTGTGAATTAAAAGTTTACACGTTTTACATACTTCAAGGATTACTTCTGTTAAGGGTATACATTGTGGACCAAAATAGTAGTCCAACCCGTATACACTAAGAACTATTTTGATCATTTTCTCGAAAACCTGCTATATTAGTATAGAAATGGCGAGAATGAGGCAACAAAGATTAGGGCATTTTTTACAAGGGTGGTTGCCCCTCTCTGCTTTGCCTATGATTCTCTTTTTTTAAACAAACCAACAGCCCTTAAAAAGAAAGAAGAAAGAGAGAGAGTACTTCAGTTTTTTGGGTTTATCTGCATTTTTACACCCCTAATGGAACTCAAAGACCCAATACTCACAACTATACTACACAACAACTATGCGACTTTCAGATCTTAAAAGAGGCAGTGATGATGATGATTCTTTTCTATTTCTGGGCTAACTAATTCGGGCATGGAGATTACCTGAACCGTATCTTGGCGTGGCAACTCGGCATGGCCTGTGGATGAGACTCTTCTCACACATGCAACCGGTGTTCAATGTTTTGCAGCCATGGCATGGTTGGCTTCTCTTTTGCCTTTCCACGACACAAATCTGAGCCTCAATTTGAAAAAAATATTACCTTTTTGCATCATCTTCTAGGGGATGAGGCTGTGATGAAATGTCGAAAGGTGTCCAGAGTTGGTCCGGCATTGGAGCAGCCCGTATCCTGGCTGGGCGACCCGGAAGGCATGGTTGCAACCAGGTTGCAGCCATGTCGGTTGCATTTTCTACATTGACTGATTTTATCACAGATCTGAGCATCAAAATTAAAGTAAAAGCATGTTTGACTTAGCTGAATTTAAGTAGCTTTTAAGCGCATTTTTTAAGAGGATGTTTGGATGGGCGCAAAAAAAGCTTGTTTCGGTGTTTGGCTTCGTAGACTTTGCTGCGGTCTAGAAAGAAACAGCTGGGCTACTGGTGAATGATTCTGCTCTTCGCACACGCAAGGTAAAAAAATAACGTGTTATATTGTTTTGTACTTGTTAGAATTACAAACTCAAATTTTCTAATTTGTTTTCTCTGTATATAACAGCCCCTTTCAGTAGAACTGTAACCTGGTATACTGGGAACATCATTGACGGAATTCACTTTTTTCATCAGATGATCTCTTTTTATTTATTCTGCTGAATTCTTTGTTCAAGGTTTTTAAGCTTATAGCATCACCAACTAACTGCAACCTCCTTATGTTTGTAAATTGTCTGTGTAATTGGGTTGTAAAACCCACTTTGATTTAGCTCTATCTTGTGTGTTATTCTGCTTCTTGTAGTGTGCATAGTTTGAGGGAAGTCATTTTTTCATGGAAAATGTTTTCTAGTGTTTGTTTGATATGAAAGAGATTGTGATGATACTTCTACTTCTTTCTTTTCTGTGCTTAATCAATGTGCATGAAAACTACCTATCCATATTTTGACTTGGCATCCCAATATGGCCTGTGATTGAGAATCTTCTCTCTTGCAAACAACCATTGTTTTGCAGCCATGGCATGGCTTTGTCTCTTTGCCTGATGATAACATAGAATTGATCCTCAATGTTAAGAATATATAATATGAAATAATAAGACAACCGGATTATATTTAAAATGTCTATGATAATAAGAAATAACCTTATTAAAAAGTACTCCTATATGATAACAAATAATCAATTCTTAGGAACGGTAATGTACTCACTTAGTTACTAAATGACATTTGAGATTTTGCCTTCATAGCCTCACCTTTCATCTTCTCTGATCCTCTTTTTTTTTTCTTCCTTCCTTTTGTTGACAGGTGCTCTGCTCTTATTTCTACACCATAAACAGAAACTGGAATACTCAACTCAAGAACATTATGAGGCTGCTTATGGATGGAAAGTTTCTAAGGGTGTTGCCTCCCATCAGCATGCCTGTGATATCTCTGTATTCTGCTACTGACAAAGCAGCACCCCTTCTTTCATGCTTAGCTAGCGCTCTAATGGTTATTCACTATTTGCCATATTTCTCACACTATGTGCTTCTTCTTTCTGGGTCCATATCTTTTCCTTTTCACAAATTTCAATCACTATGAGCATTATTGCTGTTTCTTATCTGTAGGCCGTGATGATAAAGTTTCTTGACTTCATTGGGTTTGGGTCTGCTGGACTCATATCTGGCGGGGTAAACCAGGATATTGTAAGCAGAGTCTTTTCCTTTCTAGCATGCCATCCTTGTTTGCAGCCATTGCGGTGTCCCTTTCCTTCACCTGGATTTATGACAGATCTGAGCCTGCTTATGTACTCATGAGTGTCACTTCTAGATAGATATCTAAAAATAGATGGAAATAACTTTTAAATATGCCTGGAGAAAGAGAAGGACAATGGTGAAAAAAAAGTGAAAACTACTTTCCCTTTTGATGAAAAGGAATTGTTAGATTCTTAATGCAGACTTACACGGGCTTTCGGTTAGAAGTTCTCTTGTTGGATTAGCCCAGAAAATGGCGAGAATGAGGCAACAGCGAATATGGGATTTCTTTCAAGGGTGGTTGCCTGCCCCTCTCTGCTTTGTCTATGATTCTCCCCCTTCTCAACTAACCAACAGCCCTTAAGAGAAAGAAAGAGAAACATAGCACTTCAGTTTCTGGTTTTCTTGATGACTTTTGAAATTTCCCCAATATACAAGTATACCACGTCAATTCAACAGCCTTCAGATCTTCAGTCTTTCTGTTCATGGCCCTTTGCATGTTTCTTTCAGTTTACTCTTGCTGTCTCATTGTTAATGGAAACTTGAAACTGTTCCATTATGATGTGTTTTACTACAGAAATGGACTATGATGATGCTTATGAATCTTTCTATTTTTGGCCTCATTATTGACCATTGTGATGACCCGACCCGTATCTTGGCGTGGCACCCAGTATGGCCAGTGATTGGAAACTAGTCTCTTTCTCTCTCTCTCTCATGCAACCGGTGTTGCAGCCATGTCGTCGCTATCTTCTCTCTTGCCTTGTCATTATATGCGTCTGAGCCTCAATTTGCTGAAGAACATTAGTAGGCGTTTGGACAAATATTGAGTTGAAGTTGAGATATTCTTTTAAATGCAGACTTGTGAGGTCTCTTCGGTTAATAGCTCTCATCTAAATGAACTATGTTTATTAGATTAGCCCAGGAATGATGAGAATGAGGCAGCAGAGAGTATGGGATTTTTTACAGGGTGGTTGCCCCTCTCTGCTTTGCCTATGATCCTCCTTTTTCAACAAACCAACAACCCGTTAAAAAGAAAGAGAGACATATAATAGCACTTCAGTATTTCGGTTTCTTTGCATTTTGCACCCTTTTAATGTATACTCTCACGACTATACAACAAGTCAACAACTACGCAGCCTTAAGATCTTTTAAAGAGGCAGTGATGATGATTTTTTCAATATCTGGGCTAACTAATCCGGGAATGGAGATAACCCGACCCATATCTTGGCGTGGCAACCTGATATGGCCTGTGATTGAGACTCTTCTCTCTCCCACACATGCAACCGGTGTTTTGCAGCCATGGCGTGGTTGGCCTCTCTTTTGTCTTTTACATTACAACACATCTGAGCCTCAATTTGCTAAAGAAATTATTATCTTTTCCATATAGATGTGGAAATCCCCCAGACCCCATTTGTGGGAATATACTTGGTTTGTTGTTGTTGTATATTGACGTAATATTACCCACGCCTTTTTGTTAAAAGTTTTAATGCTTTTTGGTTTTAAATCCATTTTTGTATCATTAATTGAAATTCACTATATGATCCTCCATCTAAGCTAATTCCCTTAGCCCAGAAATGGCGAGAACGAGGCAACATAGAGTACGGGATTTCTTTCAAGGGTGGTTGCCCCTCTCTGCTTTGTCTATGATTCTCTGTGTTCAACAAACCAACAGCCCTTAAAGAGTTAGTAAAAATCAGAGACAACACTTCCATTTCTGGGTTTCTTTGCATTTTTGCACCCCCTGTTTGGAAAGCCACCTTGTAATTGGATTTAGGGTGTAATTGTGTGCATTTTTTATTGTTTGTATGGCCAAGTAATTACTTGGTCAGCATGGATTTTGGTGTAATCACACAACTATACTACGACCTTCGGATCATGAGTCTGTCTCCTCATGGCTTTGAAAACTCATTAAAGAGGCAGTGATGATGATGTTTCTTATATCCGGGCTAAGTAATTCGGGCATGGAGTTATGTGACCGTATCTTGGCGTGGCAACTCAGTATGGCTTGTGATTGATACTCCTTTGACCTGCAACCGGTGTTTTGCAGCCACGGCGTGGTTGGCTTCTCTTTTGCCTTGTCATGACAGATCTGAGCTTCAATTTTCTAAAGAAAATATCTCTTCCTTAATTTGATGTGGGAGACATCGAACCCACACCCTTTTGATTACATGTTTTAATGCTTTTCATGGTCCTTTTTTGTTAAAAGTTCTCTAGATGAATGGATTGTCCCAGAAATGGCTAGAACGAGACTATAGAATGGGATTTCTTTCAAGGGTGGTTTCCCCGCTTTGTCTATGATTCTCCATGTTTAACAAACAATTTAAAAAAGAAAGAGAGAGAGAGCACACTTCAGTTTCTGGGTTTCTTTGCGTTTTTGCACCCTTTATGTGTACTCAAAACCCAAACACGCCTTCAGATCATCAGTCTGTCTCATGGCTTTGAAAGCTCTTAAAAGAGGCAGGCAGTGATGATGATTTTTTTTGTATCTGAGCTATTTATTTCGGGCAGGGAGATTACCCGCCCCATATCTTGGCGTGGCAACCCTGTATGGCCTGTGATTGAGACTCTTCTCACTCATGTGTAACTGGTGTTTTGAAGCCATGTCATGGCTAGCTTTTGTTTTTCCTTATCATAACACATCTAAGCGCAAAGCTGATCTAGTATTTGAACTTTGTGGGTTCGAGTTCAAGATTTTACAATTCATTTGATATACTGTGTTGAAAATCAAGTATTTGTACTTATTTAGTAAACTTTTTAACACATATAGAGGGTTTGAGTCAAAGCTACTGTTCAGATGAACCCATGCCTAAACCTCTCTATCCGCCCTGACTCAGCCTCAATATGCTTTTTTTCCCCTTCCTGAAATGGCATTGGCCAGTTATTTAAGTTGTTTTCTCTTTCGCATACAAATGATGTTTTTGCAGCCATGGCGTGGTTAACTTTTCTTTGCCTGATCTTTTCTGCAGATCTGAGCCTCACATTTTTGTGTCACCCGCATTTTCTTGTTCAATACACATTGCACCAGATTGTTTTTCTTAATCTTCAGATGTCGGATAAAAGAGGCAATATAGGGGTCAAAATGAGTATTTCTTAAGAGGTTGTTCATTTTTATTTTATTTTTTAAAAATCTTTTCTATGTGATAATAGCTTTAATTTAAAAGAATCAATTTTAGTCCTGCAGAGTTGTAACTTTGTTTTACTCTGTCTTTGATGGCCTTTGTGTGTATCTTCTGTGTTCCCTTGGCTTTTGAGTTCCAACAGCTTTTGCTTGGAGTACACGTAAATGGGGCTGTGATGATACTTCTAGTACCTTCTTTTCTGGACCAATCAATTTACACGGAGACGACCAGTCCTGTTGGCTTGGCAACTCAATGTGGTTTGGACAAGGTGGGTTGCTCTGATGGTAAGCACCCTCCACTTCCAACCAAGAGGTTGTGAGTTCGAGTCACCCCAAGAGCAAGGTGGGGAGTTCTTGGAGGGAAGGATGCCGAGGGTCATTTGGAAACAGCCTCTCTACCCCAGGGTAGGGGTAAGGTCTGCGTACACACTACCCTCCCCAGACCCCACTAGTGGGATTATACTGGGTTGTTGTTGTTGT
>AWOL01S0022165.1:14063-25322 GCA_000715115.1 Nicotiana otophora | reverse complement strand
ACTCATTACAATACAAATAAGTAAGGCAAGTCCATGCCCTGGGAAATCCATCTCGAATATATATATAATCATCGTAAGTAAGGCAAGCCCATGCCCTGGGAAGTCCATCCCGAATATATATAATAATCTACGCTCATTGGGGGTATACAGACTCCGGAGGGGCTCCTTCAGCCCGAGCGTGATATAAAGCCTTTATGGCCTACTGCAGGCGGGCAATCCCGATCCGTATAATAATAAAGTCTATAAGGCCTGCTGCAGGCGGGCAACCTCGATCCACAAAATAGTAAAGCCAATAAGGCCTGCTGCAAGCGGGCAGCCCCGATCCATGAAATAGTAAAGCCTATAAGGCCTGCTGCAGACGGGCAGCCCCGATCCATAAAATAGTAAAGCCAATAAGGCCTGCTGCAGGCGGGAAACCCCGATCCATATAATAATGATGTATAAAGCCATTATGGCCTGTTGCGTTGCGCAACTTAATCCCATAAATATTCTCACAATGGACAATTATTATTGAGTGTGAAATGTATACTTTTGAATAATTAATTCAACAGCAACACAACCCTATGGGTCCCAAAATATTGGCACGTAGCCTAAACATGATTTTTAATAGGAGCCTCAACTCAATTTCTCTAACACGTAGAGAATGTTCAGGTAATAACATGATTCATTACTCTTACAACTGCACAGGATTTATTCAAGACACAATTTATATGGTGCACGTCCACATATTCGTCACCTATCGTGAGTGTCACCTCCAAACAATATATATCATACCAAATTTGGGGATTCATACCCTCAGAAACAAGTTTAGAGGTGTTACTTATCTCAAACCGTGTAATTCTTTACTCCGCTATGCCTTTGCCTTGTATATTGGCCTCCAAATGCCTCAAATCCCAATCCATATTGTGAAAATCGCCTCAAAAATCGCTTCAATCCGAGCTCCATAGCTCCCAATGTGTTAAAATGGCGGAAACCTCAAAATATATCTTCTGTCCATGCATTTACTCTTCACGATCGAGAAGCACAAAATATTTCAGCCCCAAAATTGCTCTTTGCGAACGCAACCAAATGTTCTCGATCGCGATGCACACCTCTGTAGGCAGAAACCAACAATTAAAAATGGCATAGAAATGGTCCGAAACCACCCCGAAACTCACCCGATCCCCTCGGGACCTCAATCAAATATACCAACAAATCCTAAAATATCATACGAACTTAGTCGAAGCCTCAAATCACATCAAACAACGTTAAAACCACGAATCACACCTCAATTCAAGCCTAATGAACTTTGAACTTTCAAATTCTATATCTTGTGCCGAAATACATCAAATCAATCCGGAATAACTTTTAATTTTGCACACAAGTCATAAATGACATAACGAAGCTATTCCAATTTCCAGAATCGTATTCCGATCTCGATATCAAAAAGTTACCCCCTCCCCCCATCAAACTTCCCAAAAATTTAACTTTCGGCATTTCAAGCCTAATTCCACTATAGACCTCCAAATAATTTTTCGGACATGCTCCTAAGTCTAAAATCACCATACAGAGCTATTGGAATCATCAGAATTAAATTCTGAGGTCGTTTACACATAAGTCAATATCCGATCAACTTTTCCAACTTAAGTTTTTAATTATGAGACTAAGTATCTCATTTCACTCCGAAATCCTTCCGGACCCGAACCAACTAACCCGATAAGTTATAAATCAATTTTAAGACATAAATTGAGCAGTAAATTAGGGAATGAGGTTATAATATTCAAAACGAACGACCGGGTCGTTACATTCTCCCTCACTTAAACATACGTTCGTTCTCGAACGTGCCAAGAGTTGTTTCCAACCCACCAAATCATTATTTCATCTTATCACGTGTGTATCCGGGGTGATCCCACACCACTCTATTCTGTGTAAATTGTATAGGAATGATAACACAACATAACTAAAAATCATTAATTTAACCTTAGCCCACAAATCTTAGAGCCAAATTTCTAACATCCAGAATTCTTTTCAAGACCTAATTCTCACATCTACTCACTGTATAAGACTGAACAAGCTGTACCTATCCATAACCATAATTCCAGATACAATCGCATAACTTACTACACAAATCGCATACTCGTAACACCATTTATGATCACAGTAACTACTCAAAACCAACCAAGTACTAGTATAAAACCCTGCATTCAACAGAACCTCATTCCAAAACTTTCGTACACTGCCAATGATGAAAGAACACTCAAAAACTCATAACCACTCATCAGATCAACTAGCCATATAGCTCTCTCGCCCCAACCAGAACCACAATCCTCTCCTAAGCCGACTTTCAGTATTATCCTCCTAATATACCGGAATCAAACCTGATAGTATCCATTCTAGGTCCAATGACCTTATATTATTAAACGTAGCTATCCTATTGATATGTCACACCAATATAACTCAATCCACAACTGCGCAACTTTGTACCCAAAATGGAAGATGTCTCAAAGTGGAGACCCGTATTGTAAGTTCAACAAGCACCACTACAACTGTAATGCTATAAGCTCATTATATATAGTAGAACCAAGACACACAAATTTAATAATAGTAACCAGCTCTTCTAGAGCTCACATTAACATCACTCGCACAGACAACTCACGTGCTATAGTATTAATATCTGCACCTGCACGGACAACTCACGTGTCAATAATATAAGTATATGGATCCGCACGGACAACTCACGTGCCAATAATATCAGTATATGGATCTACACGGATAACTCACGTGCCAATAACATAATCTGCATGGCATGGTCACAGGCCTCCAGTCCAAGCATATCATAGAGGAGCAATCAAATAAGTACACATGTATATGATAAATGAAATAAGATTCACATGCTCCTAGATTGGTATAAATAGCACGTCATAGTGTAAGCATGTGCAAAGTCTGCTATCACACTTCAAATCGACAATTTTTTTAACGCAGAATTAGTAACTGCACCGTTTACTTAGGGAATCATCTTCTTTGTAACCTCAAGTATAGCCCAGATAGTTCTCAACAAAGGTACGAATACGGGAAACGTTATAACTTTATGCTTAACAGTCAACTCTAGGCATATAATAGCCTAAGCATTCTTTCGAGTATGAATACTTGCTCTAATGCCCACACATGGGCTCAAACCTCACATATATGCGCACTCATAGCGCATAACTATCACAAATAATTAACACAACTAGTGCCTCCACCGAGTTTTAAATAAAATAGTCACCTCAAATAGGTCGCAACCCCGAAACAATATACTTCTGAGAACTCTCAGACTCCAAACTCATCGAACACATGAATCACCGTAACTGATCCCAACTCCAGCACTCGAATGACTAACACATTTTTCATGAACAATAATCCCATAAGGAATACTTTCATAATTCTTCCATGCCACATAGCAATAATTTGAATATCAACAGTCTATCAACCATGTGAGTACTGCAATACCGATGAACATCCGTAAGTTAAAATACAACGCGCCTTCTGAAATGCGCACCCTTCTCAGGAATTACTGAGCAATTATAACATTGATCGAAATATCTGAAACTGACCATGCTGTCCAACATTCGTTACCTTCTCTTCAAGACTAAACTGTCACCTTGTACATGTAAATCCTAATCCCGCACAATACACCATATTTATTATGCCATAATGTGACAAGCACAATGTAACGACCCAGCCAGTCATTTTGAGAATTTAAGCTCCGTTTGGTGGCATAAGGTCTTGAACAGCTTCATATTATGTGTATTGACTTGCGTACGTGGTTGAATTCAGTTACCGGATGATTCAGAGTGATTTGGGATACTTAGTCCCTAAAATAGAAACTTAAATCTTAGGATTTTGACCGTAGTCAGAACTATATGAAGATGACTCTAGAATGGAGTTCCGTTAGCTCCGTTGGGTGGTTTTTGGTTTAGGATCATGTCCAGACTGTGAATTTGAGGTCTGTAGCTAATTTAGGCTTGAAATGGCAAAAGTTAATTTTTTGGAGATTTTGACCGAAAGTGGACTTTTTGATATCGGGGTCGAAATACGATTCCGAGAGTTGGATCAACTCTATTATGTTATTTGAAACTTGCCTGCAAAATTTGACGTCATTCCGGGTTGGTTAGATTAGTTTCGGCACGAGTTTTCAAACTTGGAAGTTTTGGAAGTTCATAAGTTCGATTCGTGGTGCGATTTGTATTTTTGGCGTTGTCTGATATGATTTAAGACCTAGAGTGAGTCCATGTTAGGTTATGGGACTTGTTGGTATGTTTAGACGGGGTCCCGGGGACCTCGGGTGAGTTTCAGATGGGCTACTAGTCATTTTCCCTTATTTTGAACTGTTGTTATCTGTCATATGTTTCCTTCATCGTGTTCGCGTCCTTGCCTTCGCGTTTGCGTAGTGTTATTTTTTAGGATGAAATATTTCCTCTTCGCGTTCGCAGTCACCCTCTCGCGTTAGCGAAGTTCTACCACCCCCTTCTTCGAATTCGTATTCCCTATCTCGCGTTCGTGAAGTGCAAATCAGGCCCTGGGCACTGGTGATCATTTTCCTCTTCACATTCGCGTAGCTATTCCATTACACTCTTCGCGTTCGCGTACTACTTCACGCGTTCGCGAAGAGCAGTCATTCGGCCATCATATTTTTCCTCTCCGCGTTCGCGAACGTGTTGTCGTGTTCGCGAAGAACAACTGGGCAGCTTTTGTTTTTCTTCTTCGCGAACGCGTCCCTTTCTCCGCGTTCGCGATGCACAAAACACTTGGGCAGAATATAAAGTCCTTTATTCCGAGGGTTTGCTATTTTTACCATTTTTGGAGTTCTAGAGCTCGGTTTTGAGCGATTCTTTGTGGGTTTTTCAAGCAAATCGATTGGGTAAGTGTTCTTCACCTAGAATTTATTATATTCCGTGATTTTATCTTTGTATTTATCATTTAATTTGTGTTTTGAGTTAAGGAAAATGTTGGTGTTTGAAGAAAATTTCCAAAATGAAAAATCATGATTTGAGGGATGAAATGGTATCGGAATTTGATATTTTTTGTATGATTGGACTCATATCGAAATGAGTGTTCGGATTTTGTAAAATTTGTCAGGTTCCTAGGTGCGGGCCCGGGGGTCGACTTTTGGACCAATTTTTAGATTTTGATAAAGATTGAGACTTTATAATTCGGAATAGTCTCTTATGAGTTTTATTTGTGCTTTGAAGTTATTTGATTTGATTTGAGCCGTCCGGAGGTCATTTCACCCGAGAAGTTCATTTCTGAGTATCGGTCTGTCTTCTTTGAGGTAAGTATCTTGCCTAACCTTGTGTGGGAGATTTTCCCTTAAGATTTGAGTCTTCTATGTTGATTGTAGTCCATGTACACGAGGTGACGAGTACGTGCTCGAACTTATTTGTGGAAAGTTGGCCTTTTAGGATTCTTAGGTCCTTACATTCACCAAGTATGAAGTTGTTCTTAATGTGATTAAGTCCCTATTTACTAGTTTTACCTCTACATGCATTAATTAGAATTAATTGCTTCAGGATTCACTCTTATTGCCTATCTGACTCTTATTTGACTTAACTGAAGATTTTACCTCCTCTGTTGTTATGCTATCTTTTCATAACTGCTTATCTTTATTTGGAATTAATATTATTTCATCATATAATTGTTCAGTCTTAATTGAGGTTATGATTATTTTTCTGCTACTTATCCTTAATTGAATTGTTGAATATCCTTCGTAATTTCCTCAACCATAAAAGAAGTTTAGATATCTTATATCTCAGTCGACTTATTTTATTTGGAATTATTTGACTCGTGTTAGCTTCCCTGTTATTGAGGTGTATATTGTGGGATCGTTGACATACATTAGTTTTCCCTGGTTGAGGTGTTCTCTTTACGCCTAGCATTCCAGACTGTGGTTATTCCTTGTGAATTGGTTCTATATTTTCTTGTGATTTAAAAGTTCTTGATTTGATTTACTTGTCATACTTTGTATTATTGCCATTGTTGTTGTTGTATTTGTTGTGGTGATGCACGGGGTTTCGTCGTACGGTTGTTATCATTGTGATGCACGAGGTTTCTGCCGTGCGGTTGTTGTTATGGGGTTGCACGAGGTTTCTGCCGTGCTATTATTACTATTGATATTTGCACATGCGGCGTGATAAGGTGGTATATATATATATATGTGGGTTGCGCATGTGGCGAGACAAGATGGGAATATTATTATGCACGTGTGGCGAGACAAGGCGGGCATTTATGTTACTATTGCACACATGGCGAGACAAGGTGGGCTATGTCAGGGATTGATTTGTGATGATTTGTGGCTTGGAGGCATTCTTGTTGTTGATATTTGTGAAGTAGTATACATACCTGTGTGAGCTTTATCTTGTGAAAGCTATGAGAAAATATTCTACGTATTGTCTGTTCTTTTTCCTTATGCTTATTTGCTGATATGGATTATGGTAGGACACTTGCACACGCATAAACGTAGTGAAGCACTCTTATCGTATAAGAGGTGTTCTGATATTGTTGAGCATAGATGCTCACCCTTGTTTACTTGCCTTCTATGTGAGAATGACTCTATTGGCACGTGAGTCGTCAGTGCGGTTATGAGGTGTTATGAGAGCACAGGATGCCAAGTGTTAGGGTTCAAGTATTGAGACCCGTGAGTTGTGAATTGTCCGAGGTTCGGTACCTCGTGAAGTTGTTGGTTAAAACCTGATGTAAAAGCGGTTGTAGTTGCTGCGTTATTACTTGTCCTTGCTGTATTTGTGATTCCAGATTTAGGTTGGGTTCCATTCATTTTTCTGTGTCATTTTCATGATATCTCGCTGACACTGGTTGTTTCCTTCCTTATTGCTATTATTGTACTGTGAGCCATATTGCATAGTCTTTATGTATACATCATATTTCTGCTGCTCATATACTTGTACCTGTTTAGTTTATTAGACCAGTGAGTGTCTTGACTGTTCCTCGTCACTACCCCACCGAGGTTAGTCTTGATACTTACTGGGCACCGCTATGGTGTGCTCATGATACTCTTCTGTATATTTTTTTGTGCAGATTCAGGTAATTGTTCGTTAGCTAGTTGTGCGGGTCGTTGATGTGGAGGCTTAAGGTAAACCTGCCGCTGCGTTCGCAGGCTTAGGAGTCACCTTCAACTTTTGGTTTTGCACTGTTTATTCTTATTTCTGGACAATTGTATTTAGAAATTTTCTAGCAAACACTGTGTAGAGCTTATGACTTGTACTACCGGTTTTGGAAATTTTAAGAGATTCTATTTAAATAATGTTGTTGTTTTAATTATTGTTAGGCTTACCTAGTCCCTACAATTAGGTGCCATCACGATACCCAAACGGAGGAAAAATTGGGTCGTGACACACAAGAATCCCATTATCAACTCTGAGTCACTAGCAAATTACATACCCGATTAGTTAGAAACCTTCCTTTTGATTCCTTCCAGGAGGAAATCACAATACATAATACTTTTTTCACACCAGTAGAAAATATCCGGTTTAAACCATAGTAGAAACCATCAAGAACACTTTGCAATCCATCTGCACATAACCAAGCTATTAGAACTAAATTCCTCTAACTCGACCAAACTACGTAGGTCACCAAAACCCAAGAATATTGCCACCAAAACATCTGTAGAGTCTCACCATATCATAATTACCCCTATAAATACCACAACCGAAACACCCACTCTGAAAATATCTTATTTGAGTCTAAGGCCGTTTCATTCACCTTCCTAATACTGAAATATAAAATCCATAATGATATACAAAAATGCCACAAGTCTCGACACCATCCAACTTAAATCTCAGATTTTAGCCATAAACAAATCCGCCAAAAATTCTCAATTGTTACATATTAATCTCGAATCCATTAGAACTTTCTCGAGAGTCACCCCCTTGTTCAAATCCACATTACACCGCCAAAATGGGCCAAAAAACACGTGCCCCATCAACACAATAACACTCAAAGAAGTAACTCTACTATAATACCACCTATCAAATTCATACTCTGTGCGCACTACATCATTCACGAATAATAACTCACTCATCCCACGATTTTCATATACTCATAAAGCGCAATATAACCCGTATCCAAAAATTTCCTTACTCGAGTCATTCTCAAACTCCACCTCTGTAAGTCATCACTGATTCCCAAGTATACTTCATACCAAAATAAAAAAATTTGGCACATAACCATGAATTGAATTGTCAATAGCAGGCTCCCTCACTTGGCTCAAAGCTATAGATTAAAATACTTGATAACTCACAATACCCATACTTTATTACTGTCTTAATACCGCAGTCAGTTCAACAAAAATTCTTCTCAAGCTCAAGACACACCAACCATAAAATACCTCAATCATCTGCTAATCTCGCATTCATTCTCTTAACACTCAAGTCAACTTTTTCAACCAGATTCAAATTCAAGTCTCAACACATACGCTCTGCCGGCAGAAAAGAAACTCTTTATTCACATCATAAGGAACACACCTACATAGATTACTCCGCAGGAGATAACCCACATGCTTAGTCTCAAATTGGCATCTTGTTATACCCTTTCGCAACCATAATTACTATGAAATCACTTAATCTTTCTGAGTCCAAACTCATTAACCAGACACGGAAATTTGATTTCCCCCAAAAGTTAATAACGTGAAAGATATTTCAAAACATTCACACTAGAGATTGTACGTCACATCAAAATGAAAATAAAGAACCAAATGGCCTTCCTTTACATTTTAAGGAAACACTTCTCGTCACATTCAAATCGTCTTAACACATCTCGCAGTTACATCATTCTCATCACAAAGCCATTATACCGCTCATCGAGCCACAAATCCCACTCGTAGGAACATTACCAGACATATGAGCCCAAATATACAGGTTACAACTGAAGCTACAGAGCCTAAGCTACGGTCTAAACCTGGACTCAAGTCTTCCGGACTGGCCCATTACCAAAACACCTAATACACATCTCGAACCTCGTTCATGGAATCACAAGCCAGCGATGCACGTCTAATGCTGAGCGCTCACATGCGCACACGAATGCATGGAAGAAATTCAAGCTGAATCAATTACGCACGATATAATACAAGAAATTGATTTTTTTTCCTAAGGGTTCGACAACCTCTCGAAGATAAGTACAGACGTCGCCGTACTGATCCGCAATACCCTACTAAACCTGCTCATGACTCGTGAGACCTATGTAATCTAAAGCTCTGATACCAACTTGTCACGACCCAAAATCTCACATGTCGCGATGGCGCCTATCTCAATACTAGGCAAGCCAACAATCTCAATAAACCACCATATCTTTTAAAATTTGAAAACATAATAATTAAATTCAGCGGAAGAAATCTCACAAATACAAATATAACGCACCCAAAATCCGGTGTTACTGAGTACATGAGCATCTAATATGAATACAAAGTCGGACAGATAAAAATTGGTGTTTGAAAATATAGAACAGTACAATAATTAAACAGGAAAGGAATCGAGTCTGGGCACGTCAAGAAGCTACCTTGATAGTTTCCAACAGAATTAACTTTGAAATCTAGCAACCGTCGTATCCGGGAGCACCTGGATCTGCACACGAGGTGCAGAGTGTAGTATGAGTACAACTAACTCAAGAAGTAACAAGACTAACCTCTGGGCTGAAAGTAGTGACGAGCTCCGCAGGTACAGTCCAGTATAAATAATGGTACAAAATGTAGGCATGCTTTCAAGTTTAACAATTTAACTCAGTACAAGTGAAATAAATCAATACTACATGATATGAGGAATGTGACATCTCAGTAGAAAGACCTCATGTAAATACTGATCACAAATTATCCGGTCACTCGGTACTGTTTATGGCCAATCCAGTCCAGGGGTGTTCTAACCCGTATATAAATACACATCGACAGGCAGTCAGTCACCCAGTACCGTATAAGGCCAATCCAGCCCTGGGATAATTTTATCCCCAAATATAACTGATACGGACAAGATCCATATCCAGGTAAACTCATTACAATACAAATAAGTAAGGCAAGTCCATGCCCTGGGAAATCCATCCCGAATATATATATATATATATATAATCATCGTAAGTAAGGAAAGTCCATGCCATGGGAAGTCCATCCCGAATATATATAATCATCTACACTCACTGGGGGTCTAAAGACTCCGGAGGGGCTCCTTCAACCCAAGCATGATATAATGCCTTTATGGCCTACTGCAGGCGGGCAGTCTCGATCCATATAATAATAAAGCTTATAAGTCCTGCTGCAGGCGGGCAGCCCCGATCCACAAAATAGTAAAGTCAATTGCTGCAGGCAGGCAACCCCGATCCATAAAATAGTAAAGCCTACATAAGGCTGTCCAACAGGACGGGACGTCCCAGTCCCATCCTGCGTCCTGTCCCATCCCGTCCCGTCCCGTACCACTTAATTCTAAACGGGATGGGCCCATGTTAAACGGGACACAGGATGGGACGAGATGGCCATTTCGTCCCGTTTTGTCCCGTCCCATCTGTCCCGCCAGTCCCCTCCTATCACGTCTCATCCCGTCCCGTCTCGCCTGTTCCGCGTCCTTTTTGTTTTTTGAATTCTAGCCATTGGGCAACGACTCCAATTGCTTACTAAATTTTAGAAAAAATTTATTATGCTACAAAATAATTTTCTGGTATATATTATTCTATTGTTACACAAATATTATGGTATATTTGTAAAATTTTTATTGTATTTGGTAAGTATAAAACTAATCCAACTAATACACCGGCCATTAATGAAATGATTGTAAAATTTAAAAAGTATTTTTTCTCTATTCCCCAAGTTTATTTAATTTCTACTATACTTAACCCATACTTGTTCGTAAAATTTATGAGAATTTAGCAATTCAAGAAAATGAACAACCATCTCTCGAAGACTGCCAAGCTAACATATACTCTTATGTTAGATCAATATTTGATAAATATAAATCTAAGGAAACAATAGGTGGTGAAACTGCTCCTTCTATTTCTAAGTCTAGAGTAGAAGTTCTATGGGAAGATATGGATGATATAACAGGTTTTGATTCCTCTATTGATGATAAACTTGATTCTTATCTTAATCAAGGATTGGAAAGTATTAAAGACGAAGAAGGCAACGAACAACTTTTGGCATGGTGGAGGGAGCGTGGCGATACTTTTCCAACACTTTCAATAATGGCCTGAGATATCTTTTCTATTCAAGCATCATCAGTAGCATCGGAGAGTGCTTTTAGCGCGGCAAGATTT
>AWOL01S0022165.1:0-13821 GCA_000715115.1 Nicotiana otophora | reverse complement strand
CCTTCCTAGAAGGTGGCTGCGTAGATTAGGTGCTCTTCAAAAGAATTATATTTGTATGTGAGATTTGAAAGTTCTATTAATAAAATAAAAGGCTTTAAGCGTTGAATTCTTTTTATGAATTGTCTTACACTCTTACTTAGTTACTTAATGACTTGAAATTATATTAAATAAATTATAACTCTATTATAAATTTATAATCACTAGAATATTTCATTACAAGTCTTTTATTTTAATATTTTATAATTCTTTACTTAGTTTTCTAATTTTTGTTTAATTTTTAAGTTTATTAAATAAGTTAAAAAAATTAGTTGTTGCAAACTTTAAAAACTTAATCATTGTCAAAAGAATAACCGTTGCCAAACTCAATGCTTAAATAATTTTTTTTTAAAACGACACTTAAGGCCCGTGAACCCGTCTCGTCCCATCCCGTTTGTTAGCGGGACGGGATGGGCCTACAGTTCGTCCTGTCCCGTCCCGTCCTATCCCATCCCGTCACATCCCGTTTGTTAGCGGGACGGGATGGGCCTACCGTTTCGTCCAGTTTGTCCCGTCCCGTTTCGTCCCGTCCCGCCACTGTCCCGGCTAAATGTCATCCCGTCTCATCCCGTCCCATTAATTTTGTCCCGTCTCGTCCCGTCCCGTTGGATAGCCATAAGCCTATAAGGCCTGCTGTAGGCGGGCAACCCCAATCCATAAAATAGTAAAGCCAATAAGGCCTGCTGCAGGCGGGCAGCCCCAATCCATATATTAATGATGTATAAAGCCATTATGGCTTGCTGCGTTGTGCAGCTCAATCCCATAAATATCCTCACAATGGACAATTATTACTGAGTGTGAAATGTATATTTTTGAACAATTAATTCAACAGCAACACGACCCCATGGGTCCCAAAATATTGGTACGGAGCCTAAACATGATCTTTAATAGGAGCCTCAACTCAATTTCTCTAACACGTAAAGAATGTTGAGGTAATAACATGATTCATTACTCTTACAAATGCACATGATTTATTCAAGACACAATTTATATGGTGCATGTCCACATGTTCATCACCTATCGTGAGTGTCACCTCCAAACAATTTATTTCATACCAAATTCGGGGATTCATACCCTCAGAACCAAGTTTAGAAGTGTTACTTACCTCAAATCGTGTAATTCTTTACGGCGCTATGCCTTTGCCTTGTGAATTGGCCTCCAAACGCCTCGAATCCCAATCCATATGGTGAAAATCGCCTAACAAATTGCTTCAATCCAAGCTCCATAGCTCCCAATGTGTTAAAATGGCCGAAACATCAAAATATATCTTTTGTCCGGGCATTTACTCTTCGCGATCGCGAAGCACAAAATTTTTCAGCCCCAAAATTGCTCTTCGCGAACGCGACCAAATGTTTGCGATCGCGATGCACACCTCTGCATGCAGAAACCAACAATTAAAAATGGTATAGAAATGGTCCGAAACGACCCCGAAACTCACCCGAGCCCTTCAGGACCTCAATCAAATATACCAACAAGTGCTAAAACATCATACGAACTTAGTTGAAGCCTCGAATCACATCAAACAACGCTAAAACCACGAATCACACCTCAATTCAAGCCTAATGAACTTTAAACTTTCAAATTTTATATCTTATGCCGAAATACATCAAATCAATCCGGAATGACTTTAAATTTTGCACACAAGTCATAAATGACATAACGAAGCTATTTCAATTTTCAGAATCAGATTCCCACCTCGATATCAAAAAGTCACCCCCTCGGTCAAACTTCCCAAAAATTTAACTTTCGGCATTTCAAGCCTAATTCCACTACAGACCTCCAAATAATATTTCGGACACGCTCCTAAGTCCAAAATCACCATACAGAGCTATTGGAATCATCAGAATTAAATTTCGAGGCCGTTTACACATAAGTCAATATCCGGTCAACTTTTCCAACTTAAATTTTCAATTATGAGACTAAATATTTCATTTCACTCTGAAATTCTTCCAGACCCGAACCAACTAACCCGATAAGTCATAAATCAATTGTAAGGCATAAATTGAGCAGTAAATTGGGGAACGGGGTTAGAAGACTCAAAATAACTGGTCGGCTCGTTACACTTCAATACCTGGCTCTGCACCAAAATGTGCAGAAGTGTAGTATGAGTACACCACAGTCGATACCTAGTAAGTATCAAGACTAACCTCAGTGGAGTAGTGATGAGGTACAGTCAAGACACTCACTAGTCTAATAACATGTGCAATAGAATATATAAAAATAATAAAAAACAAATAACAATGTTAGCAACAATAATCAACCAGTGATATACACAGCAGGGCAATATGAACACCATTAATATTGCTCAACAAATAATAAATACAAGTACAACCAATTAATCTAGTCCTTCGAATATAAATCTTTCAAATAAATCTCTTTCAAACATAATTTCCTCAAATAAATATCTTTCAAATATAATTTTTTCAATAAATCTCTTTCAAATATAATTTCCTCAAATAAATATCTTTCAAATATAATTTTTTCAATAAATCTCTTTCAAATATAATTTCCTCAAATAAATATCTTTCAAATATAACCCTTTCAATAAACCTCTTTCAACTATAATTTTCTCAAATAAATATCTTTCTAATATAATCCTTTCAAATAATAATTTTTAAATAAAAATCCTTCCAAATAAATATTACAATTCTTTCAATTAAAAGTCACCATGTGACATCCCATTTCATAATCATAAATATACGGGTCTCAACCCATTTTCATATTTTTCGTAAACACGGGTCTCATCCCACTTTCGTATTTCCACGGCACGTCGTGCCCATAATTAAATCATCATATTTCTCCGGCACCTCGTGCCCACTTTTCATATCACAGCTGCACGGACAGTTCACGTGCCAATAATAAAACCATCATATTTTTTCCGGCACCTCATGCCCATGTTTCATATCTTTTACGGCGTGCAACCCGATACCATATAACATTACCTGCCCGACAATATCCACATGCTCATAATTTCAACATAAAGCATGCTATTATCAAGTTTACCGAAACAACAAGACAAGTTGCACAAGATATAAAAATAAACACAAGGAATACCCCAACATCACATGAAAATTCCAACACAATAACTCCACATCATCACATATCATCCCTGACAATAGCCACCCTTATCTCTCCTATAGACACCCTTATCACTCCTATAATAGTCTCTCTTATCCCTCCGCCCTGACAATATCAATAGTCACCCTTATCGCTCCTATAGCCACCCTTATCGCTCCGCCCAAATAATATTCCAACACACATAGTGAGATGCCTCCCTTATGCCCACATAATATAAACAGTGAAATGCCACCCTTATATCCTCAAAATAATAACTCAATTAACACAACAATTTACACGGAATATTATCATGGCAATGTAACAAAATCAATTCATATCACAATTTGCCCAATGGCCACAACCAATTCCAAGGATATAACAAAATCAATTAATTTTATAACAAATAGCCCAATGCTCCACACAATATATATAAAACCTCTAAAATAATCAACAGAGATAGAAAATAATCAGCATAGGGAAACGCCTTCATTAATCCAAATTTTGATAATTATATTAACACTTCTTCTTAAGCTTGCTTAATTAATTATTTGCATAGGAAAAATCCATAATGAAATTAAATTCCAATAACCATCAAACTCACAAAATTCACATAAATATACAAGTAATAATTAAACCAAATTGTCATATAAAAACAAATTCAATAACTGTAATTTGAGGCATGGCAAATAGATGATTAAATAAATGCCAACTGTGAACAATTAATTTTTGACCACACCCGAATTCTATAATATTTTAGAGTAAATATTTCTTTTAGGTATAATTTTGATATTGTAAACTTTTATCTTACTCTTAATAGGTTTTATTTAAGACAATTTTAAACTACAAAAAATATTCACATTATTAGAGTATAACTTTTGTTCCTATTTTTAACTAGAAGAATAAAAAAATATATTTAGTTTCTTCTAATTTTAAATGTAAGCTGTAGTATTTTTTTTCTTAGTAAAATTTAAACTACAACGTAAGTATTTAGTTTTCTTATGTATATAATATTTAACTCTAAAAGTATCTAACTAATATTTTTAGCTATACATTTTACTTTCTCTTTTGTTCATTTAGAAAAATAATAATAATAAGTAAAAGTGTTAAAGAAAAAAAAGGAAAAAAAAAGAAGCAACTAATGAGAAGAACAAAAGTAAGGTACAAAGGAATATTATCCTAACTAATTATCACCATGATCTGATCACCCCAATCCCTCGTTTCCCTAACTCCTCCCACTTTACACGTCTCTTCCTCACTTTACACTTGCGCACACACTCAATTTCTCTTCTTCACTTTAAAACCCCACGTTCCCCACTCAAAATTGTAGGAACAAGATTAAAAAAAAACTATTAATATTGCTTCTTTATAAAGAAAAAGTCATACCGAGCAAAGGAGATAGATACAACATTTAGCCACAAAATACTCGACAATCTAACCAAAAAGAAAAATATTACATGCACAGAAACATCATCCTTTGAAGATTTTAAAAGAGGAAGAATTTTATTTGGAGAAACGAAAGTTCAGTCCAGTTTCAAGATCCGATTCGCGGTTACAATTTTCGCTCATATATTATAGTTGCTGGAATTTATATTTCGACATTGGAAAGCTTAATTAAGGTTCATCTATACTTTCTTTGTTATTCATCTTAATATTATTTGCCTACTGTTTGAATCTGCAATTCGATATGTGTTTTAGAGCCTATTCTATCTCTTGTTTTAGTTAAATTTGACTCTTAGTTTTTCTTTGTGATAATGTAGTAAGTAGTATTTTGTTATGTGAGTTAAAATAGTTTCGGTTATAAAATTCTGCATAATTTTGGCTTTATTTATTTTAAGTTGTTTAGGATATGCAGTAGAACTTTACTTTAAAGAAATATTATTTTAGTTCAAAATTCATATTAGGTATATACCTGATAGTCTACCAATTTAAAGAGATTACATGTTCTTTGTTCCTGAAAGTCATTTTGTTAGTATCTTTCACTTAAGAGTATCAGTAGTATTTTTCTTAAGAATTTAATATATCTAGTCTTTATATTGAAAGCCTATTAATCTTTTAAGGATTTGAATTTAACAGTTCTTTGACTCTTTATGTATAGCTTTAAGTTTAGTTTCTGCTAAAAAGTTAATACATGAAAGTCACATAATTAGTAAGATTAGTTAAAACTTTAAATGTTTATTATTATATATCTTTCTTTTCCTCTAATGATATCAAAGCCCTTCATATTTCTTTTAGCGAACGTTTAATGTCTTAGCTTACAAAATTATTTATTATGTTCCATATTAATGATAGTACATAAGGTTAAATATAATTATTTGAAGATAAAAGCATATAATTTGGGGTCAAATGAATTTATTTCCTACTGGCCTAATACTAATAAATTCCAAAGTTGTCCCATTTCTTTTCATGACCAAATAAACAACGTACATCAACTCAAAAAAAATATTAAGCCAAATAATAAGAATATACAAATAAATATCTGAGATCTAAAAAGATAAATAATTATAATACTATAAAATGCTAGAAAAACTTTAAATGTACTTTAAATATTAGCCCATGTGTTCATACCCGAACCTTGGATTGATATGCTTAAATAATAAAAGGATTATGTGCGTATTCTCGCGTCTTGATACCTTTAAATTTAAAATAATTATGTTTTGACCATGTGTACATTATGTACCTTGGTTTAACATTCAATTTCAAATAAATACATTGTGTGCATACCGCATCTAGGTCAAAATAATTAATAAAATTTAATAATAAGTTAAGTGGTAATAAGCAAACCATAATCAATAAAAATACAAGAATATCCAAGAATTGATTTAAGCCGGACATAAGTCAATAAAAGCGACCGTGCTAGAATCACGGGACTCGGAGGTGCCTCGCACCTTTTCCTCGGTCAACAAAATTTCTTACTCAGTCTTCTATTTTTGTAGACCATAAATAAGGAGTCAAATCTTCCGTTTGATGAGAGATTAAAATAAAAGGTGACTTGGAACACCAAAACGCAATTCCAAGTGGTGACTCTAAATAATAAATAATCCCTTCTTAAAATGTCACTTCAATTTGAAAAACTCTTCTAATTCAACCTCGTAATAAGGATTGCGGGAAAAAAAGAGGTGTGACAGCTCTGGCGACTCTGCTGGGGAACATTAATAAGAATTCGAGCTTTGTACATTGATTCTTGTTTGCTTTTTTCATGTTTTGGATATTATTGTTGTCACGACCCAATTCCATCTTAGGCCGTGATGGTGCCCAACACCATTGTTAAGCAAGCCAATACTGATCAACACAAATAATTTTCCGTTTAAATAAAATACTAAGTGGATAATATTTCCTCATTTGTTAAAGAGATTTAGAAATTTGCCAATGTGACATAATTAAACGGAGGCAAACGAGTACAAATCGAAATCATGTAAGCATAACCTAAAATCATAAGTCTACTAGTGTGTGTGCCAAGACCTGGTGTCACAAGTATGTGGGCAATCTAGTAGAATATACAGAAGAACACTAGCCTACTGTCTGAAATGAAATAGACAGAAACAAAATAAAACATAAGGGAGACTCCGACTGATGCAGAACGTCTCGGAAGACAGCTCACCGTGAAGTCTCGAGATGGGAATCAAATCTGCACACCAGACTGGTAACCAGATGCACCTGCCTCAGATCCTATACAATCAAGTACATAAGTGTAGCGTGAGTACATAAATAATATGTACCCAGTAAGTATCTAGCCTAACCTCGAAGAAGTAGTGACGAGGGGTCGACTCCGACACTTACTAGGGCAAATAACATGATAATATAAAATTCTAATTAAGCATGATATACAACAATAAGACTCAGAACAAGAAATAACTGAGCAATCCTTCAGAAATATTTAAGAGCTCGAATCACTTGCTTCCTTTAAAACATATGATCACACAAACAATGAATTTATACCGATTATGAAAGGAACTTCTAGTTTTATTATCACACATAAATATCATCGAGGACGTTCGGCCCGATCCAACATAAATGTAAACTGTGCACTTCCGAGGGTTGAACGACGCGAACCATAGATTCATCTATTACCCCGCTCGCGAATCATACATGCGACGCGGTCAAATATAAATTTATCAATAAATCATAACTCTTCCTTGATTCTTTTCAAAATAAAGACAATTCGACTTGGAGCTTTTGAATCCATAAAAATCCTCAACTCAGTTCCATTTGATACAGTTAACAATTATGATCAAATAACGGTGTCCACAAGCATGGTGTAAACCTAAAACTACCCGGACATAAACAAGAATAGTAGCTACGTATGGACTCTCGTCACTTCGTGCGTACGTAGCCCCCACAATTTAACAACACATATTAATTAAGTTCACCTGTGGGGTAAGTTCCCTCTTACAAGGTTAGAAAAGAGACTTACCTCGTTTCAAAACTTACTTCCCAATTCAAGAATGCGCTCAAACCTCCAAATTTGATGCCAAGCGACTCGGAACTAGCCAAATGTAATATAAATCGATCAATCTATTGCTCAAAAGTTCGTATCTCCACTATTAAAGTGATTACCCAACCAAAATTGCAAGATTCCTAAAATTTACCCCGGGCCCTCATGCTCGGATTCCGGAAATTTTTAATGAAGGTTGTTACTCATAACTTTAGGAACATGAATATATGATTTTTATCGAATTTCATAACAAATTTCGTGGTTAAATCTCATTTTTATCAAAAACCTAGGTTTTCACCTAATCCCATGATTTTCACTAATTTACAAGTTATAATCTACCCATAAACTATGTATTTAACTCACATTAAGTAGAAATTACTTACCTCACAAAGCTAGGTCAAAGTCCCCTCCTTCAAAGTTCTCAAATCGCCCAAGAGTGAGAGATAAATGTGATAAAAATGGCCTAAGTCCGTAATAAATGAGCCCTCACTGCCCAGTAACTTTCGCACCTGCGGTGCTTTGGGCCGCACCTTCGGTCCCGCACCTGCGACAAATGCCTCATAGGTGCGCCTTTTCCTCATCTGGTCAGGCTCCGCATCTGTGGACAAAAAGGGCCGCTTCTGCGAGCCTAGCCGCACCTGCGACCATGTCTCTCGCACCTGCACTTACGCATGTGCGCCCAATCTTCCGCATCTGCGGATTCTGGGCTGCCCTCCATTTCTCGCTTCTATGGCTCGTGGCTCGCACCTGTGGCTGACCAAGCGTAGGTGTGATTATGACAGATCTGGGAGCTTCGGCTGTTGCTCCAAGCTCCCAACTTAGTCCGAGCCTCGTCTGATTGACACTTGTGGCCCCCGGGGCCCCGCTCGAACATATCAACAAGTTTAGAATCATAAAACGGACTCGCTCGAACTCTCGGAACGCCCGAAACAACATTAAAACTAAGAATCACACCTCATAACCAATGGAATCAAACTTATGAACTTCAAGTTCTTCTATTTACTCAAAATGCGCCGAAACGTACTTAGACTACTCGGATTACACCAAACTTTGCGTTCAGGTCTTAAATTACATTACAGAGCTATTACTGGTCTCGGAATTCTGTTTGGACCTCGATATCACCAAAATCCACTTGAAACCAAATTTAAAGAACTTCTAAAACTTTCAAGAACCAACTTTCACTATTAGGCGCCAAAACGCTCCCGGGTCATCCAAAACCCAATCCGAACATACGCCCAAGTCCGAAAGACCATACGAACCTATTGAAACCGTCTAATCCCGATTCCCGGGTCGTTTACTCAAAATATTGACCGAAGTCAAACTTGGCCTTTCAAGCCAACCTTAAGGAACCAAGTGTTCCGATTTCAACCCAAACTCTTCTAAATCCCGAACCAACCATCCCCGCAAGTCATAAATTAATAAAAGAATGCACGGGAAGTATTATTTAGGGGAATGAGGTTCTAGCAAGTAAAATGACCGGTCGGGTAGTTACAATTGTGTTTGGAAGCCTAATGTGTTAGTTGTCGCTTATTTACCGCTTTAATATTTATTTGAACTGTGATATAAATTATATCCTCTCTCGCACCCCTAACTCTTCTGATAGGAAGTTATGTTGTGTTTGCCTACCATCATGATAGAATATCTATCTTGAGATAAAGCCAGTTAGCCTACCAGCTTCTGGTGAAGGATTTAGTCACACATGTTTAAGAGGGAGAGCTGTTAGCTAGCCAGTGTTGTTCTACTACTGGTGATGCTTGACGTTCCTCGGCTCGGGTTATCCGCCCGGGTAAGCCAGGTCTAGATATCGTCTCCATTAGGATTTGAAAACTTATAAGAATAAGCCACAAGCAATGGATATCACTAGTAGGCTACGCTTTATTTGCATCATGTGCATTGGACTTAACGGGACTCGGCACATGGGTCGGGCCTGTCTAGGACATGTATCAATTTTTCAGACTAACATGTTCATTTTTATGTGCTATATGTAACATTATTTAGTAGGCTTTACTAAATTGTTTACCAGCTTTAGGATAGTTTAATTGAACATGGGAGAGAGAAAGAGAAAATTTTCTCCAAGTTTTCATAAAATACCCGCTTTTTAAAAAAATAAAATTTTGAAGGGTTCAGGTGTGTAAATCACAATTTTCAAAATGGTTATTTATTTATTTATTTATTTATTTTAACCGAACTACGCGGGTCTGATTCTCACCGAATGTGAGATACGTAGGAAAATCTCATCGGTTCCGGCCCTCAAGTTTCAAAAAATCCAAAAATATTTTCCCTTTCCTTAATTCCTTCTTATAATTCTTTCCTTAGAAAATTCAAAAAATAATCATTAAATCCAAAAATATTTTTCTTTTTTTCCGAAATCTTTCATTCGAAAAAAATAACAAATTTGCAAATCAAAATCCAAAAATATATTTTTTTTCTTCTTTAGAAGTCTTTCTTCCAAAAATTCAAAGAAAAATCAATAACAAAAATTATTTTCTTTCTCCTTTAAGAAGTTTTCTTTTCAAAAATTACTAAAGAAAAAAAAGAGCTAGCTTATGTACTTTGTTCCCGGTATTTTCGAACTATGCAAGATCTAATTCATGCTGCGTCATGGTACGTAGGCAATCCCTATCAGATTCGATCATTGCCATCAAATAAACTGAGTGAAAAAAAAGATAAGAAAGAAAAAGAAAGAAAGGAGTGACAAAAATAACAAAGAAAAACAAAGAGCGAAAAACAATTTAAAAAACAAAAGCAAGAGTGAAAAAAATACAAAAAAAGAACTCTTTGTCCAATTTGAAAAAGAAAACTGTGAAAAGTTTTCGTGAATGCTGTCAAATGGAGCAAGTAAGCGCCAGGGTAAATCCTCCAATGGATGAAGCAAAAATGGTTAGGGTCTTCCTACAGGCCAAAAAGGCGGACTACTTCCAGAACATGATGTCCGTTATGGGTAATCCGTTCGCCGAGGCTATCAAAATTGGGGAAATGGTCGAAAATGGTTTAAAAACGGGCCAAATCTTGAGTCATGCTGCCTTTAAGGCCACATCACAGATCGTTCAGAATGGTTCGGGTGGTTTGATGAACAGAAACAAGAGGGAAGAGGGAGCCATGATAGCTTTGAGCTCGAGAGGGACCCGCAAGTCATTCAAACCAATCATATATGCTTCCTAAGGTCTCACAACACTATTATCCTCATCAAGATGTTGCTTATGCCGTAACACTACCTCTCTATGCGGTGATGAACGCGCAACCTTACACGCGGCCACAACATTATACACAAAACTGAGCTCCACCTCCCAGAAAAGCCCATCCCTACCAAGCTCCATATAATCCCCAACCAAATGTTCTCCAATATAATCCTTGCCCAAGAGAGACCCTCAGAAGGAATCATTTCACCCCAATATGTGCTTACCCTATAGTTTTCCTTCTACCCCTCATTTTTTGCATTATATTAGAAAAGTTCATAATCCTACTTATAAAGGTTTTCCTCGCACAACCGTAAAGAGCGATATTTGTAAATATAAACATGAATATGAACAATATTTGCTTTATTTATTTACTCATATAAATTGTCGTGTTGCTATTACAACTGATATTGGTAGAAGTGGTAATGACTGTCATTACCTTACTGTTATCAGTCATTGGATTGATGAGGATTGGATAATACAAAGCGCATTATTGCTTATATAATAATTAATTCATGTCACACATGGTAGTTTATTTCTAGCACGGTTACGGATATTTGTAGATATTTTTGTATTAGTGATAAAATAATATCAGTTTCAATGGATAATGCTACTAGTAACACAAATGTTGTAGCCCTGCTTACCACTACACTAAGTCCTGCATTTAGTAACATTTTTTATGTTAGATGTATTTATCATATTTACTATTTAATTGTGGGTGATGATATGCAAATTTTAAATGTTGAAATTGAAAAGGTTAAAATGGCTCTTAACTGGCTTTTTTATTCAAACCGTAGAAGTACACTTAGGGAATATTTTACAAGATGCGAGTTCGAGGATGAAGATTGAGTCAAGAGCCGATTAAAGCAAATGACTTTGGTTGACTAAAAGCGATTGACTACAGTTTACCACAGGCAGTTGTACCAAAAAAGAATGGCCTGTGCCTACAACAAAAAAGTGTGGCCCAAAATTTTCCCCGAATTGGAAGGTCCATACATTGTAATAAGAGTGCTGCCAAAAGGGAGTACTGTATTTGGGAGACATCGAAGGAAATGTTCCCGATACAACTGTCAATGCAGATGCGGTCAAAAGGTACTATGTTTGACCCTTTACGCAACTTTAATGCTCTCTAATTGGGATGACGAAGGCTTGCATTCTCACTACCCAAATACAATTAACCCTTTGCTAACCCTTTGAGCCAGATACTTTTTCCTTGGCTACCCTCTTTGGAACCTTGTATGTAATGAGAAAGAAAAAGAAAATAAAGGGATTGAAAAAAAAATAGAAGAAAAAGGAAACAAAAATCAAAACAAGTTCAAGTTAATTGAACTATGTCTGACCTGATTCCGAAAGGATACGTAGGCAACCTCATGGGGTTCGGTTACACAAAAAAAAATCCACATTCCCCAAAACTGAAAACTAGGCAGATGTTACAATGGTTCGACAATGGTTTCGCCCGAAAGGTTTCAAAGTTGTAATTTAATCCAAGTTCCTTTTACCTAAATCCTTTTTAGTCCTTCCGATCAATCGGCAAGACTGTTTAAGAATTGGAGGACACGGTTATTTAGATCGGATGCAACCAAATGAGAGAGTCATATTGGTGAAACACTTGATGGGCATTGTAGGGCAATAGTGAGTAGAGAAAATAAAAATGAAAGAGTCTTGTTAGTGAAAATCAACAAATGGCACTATAAGGCGATGTCGTGAAGAGAAATGAGAGAGATCGGCTAGTGAAAACCCCCAAAGGGCTCTGTTGATTGAAAAGAGGAACCACGCAGCCATGGAATCAACACAGTCCTGAGCAAGATTTTTCGGTTTCAAGTCAAAAGTTGTGATGAATTTCTAAGAGTCGGACAATTTACACAGATTAGACATCCAGTCCAAAAGGCATGTCATGTTCATTGAAGTCTGCATGTACTCCCAGATAAGTCCGTCTTTCTGTTCCCCGAAAGGGACACCTCTTTTAAACTCATTCTTTATTCCATTGTTTATATTTCTTTTAATCCCTTTCGGTCTAACTTTGTTTAAAAAATAAGGCAAATAAAAGACGGCAAGACCGATTTACAGTGTTCTCGTTTGAAGCGAGCTGATACTTTCAAAAAGGTGCCCAGCCTCGGCAAGGGCATCAAGTCGACCTCGACTGGCCATGATTGGTCGATGCTTTGAAATTGAAAACTTTGAAAGAAACCAAAAGCAAAATGCCCACAAAGGTAAAATAAAGTTGAAAAAGGTTAAGTCCCACACGACCAACCGTCATGGCAATTTTTGGAAATGCCAAAGGTTCTCTGGGGTCAGAAATGCAGTTGGTATTCAGGAAATAATCAGTTGCAGTTGAAATCATTAAAGAAAATGAGCTGAGATCAAGAGATTGAAATAATCAAGGCCACAAACCGACCTCCATTATAAAACTAACAAATCTTTCTTTGTTTAGAACAGGAACACAACAATTTAAGAAATAGTACGTGAAAAGACGAACACCATCAAATGAAATTCTCAAATCCTTGATTTTCTTCCAATATACATGTAAACATGTTACTTTTACTTTCATTATAGGGAATCAATGCCCTATCTTCAATACAGGGTACTACATCCCTTGGTTGCATTACTTTCTGCCTACATAGGATACGACATTCCCTAGTAGAATCTTAGAGAGACAAGAGCCTCGTCTTATTACAAATACAGGGTACTACATCCCCTGGCTGCATTACTTTCTGCCTACATAGGCTATGACATTCCCTAGTAGCATCCCAGAGTGCCAATAGCTTCACCTTATTACCAACACAGGGTACTACATCCCCTGGTTGCATTACTTGTTTCCAACATAGGGTACGATATTCCCTAGTAACATATCAGAGCGCCACAAGCCTCATTTTATTACCAACATAGGGTACGGCATTCCCTAGTAGCATCCCAGAGTGCCACGAGCCTCATCGTATTGCCAATACAGGATACTACATCCCCTGACTGCATTACTTTCTGCCAACATAAGGTACGACATTCCCTAGTAGCATCTCAGAGTGCCACGAGCCTCATTTTATTGCCAACATAGGGTACGACATTCCCTAGTAGCATCCTAGAGTGCCTCGAGCCTCATCTTATTGCCAACACAGGGTACTACAT
>AWOL01S0022163.1:0-22341 GCA_000715115.1 Nicotiana otophora | reverse complement strand
TGACGCTCCCTGATACGATCATAAAGAGAAGACTGAGAAACCACACAAGCCAAAACTCGACTCGGCTCGAAAATATCCAATCTGACAAACTGGTTGGCCAAGGCCTGAACATCCAAGGCTAAAGGCCTCTCTGCTACCGGTAAATATGCTAAGCTGCCCAAACTCTCCGCCTTACGACTCAAGGCATCGGCCACTACATTGGCCTTCCCAAGTTAATGATAGAGAATTGTGATATCATAATCCTTAAGCAACTTCAACCACCTACGCAGCTGCAAATTAAGATCCTTCTGTTTAAACAGATGTTGTAGACTTTGGTGATCGGTGTAGACCTCGCAATGGACACAGTATAAATAATGTCGCCAAATCTTCAAGGCATGAACAATAGCTACTAGCGCAAGGTCGTGTACAGGATAATTCTTCTCATGCACCTTTAACTGTATAGACACGTAGGCAATCACCCTACCATCTTGCATCAACACTGCGTCGAGACCAATACGCGATGCATCACAATACATAGTATACGCCCCTGAACCAGTAGGTAATACCAATACTGGGGCTATAGTCAAAGCTGTCTTAAGCTTTTGGAAGCTTTCCTCACATTCCTCAATCCACCTGAACGGAGCACCTTTCTGGGTCAATTTGGTCATAGATGCAGCAATAAAAGAGAAACCATTTACAAATCGGTGATAATACCCTGCCTAACCAAGGAAACTCCGGATTTCCGTAGCTGAGGACGGTCTGGACCAACTCTGCACTGCTTCAATTTTCTTCGAATCTACCTTGATCCCCTATCAAAGTCTAAAGCACAGTCCTCAGGTGTTGTTCATGATCTTCCCGACTCCGGGAATATACCAGAATGTCGTCAATAAATATAATAACGAAAGAATTAAGATAGGGCTGAAATACACTATTTATTAAGTGCATAAATGTTGCTGGGGTGTTGGTCATCCCAAAAGACATCACAAGGAATTCGTAATGACCGTATCGAGTCCTGAAAGTAGTCTTCGGGATATCTGGCTCCTGAATCTTCAACTGATGATAGCCTGAACGCAAGTCGATCTTAGAAAATACTCTGGCACCTTGAAGCTGATCAAGTAGGTCATCAATACGTGGCAATGGATACCTGTTCTTCACTGTAACCTTGTTTAGCTGGCGGTAATCAATACACATCTGCATAGAACTATCATTCTATACAAGAGCACCCCAAGGCAATATACTAGGCCGAATGAAGCCCTTATCAAGCAATTCCTGTAATTACCCTTTTAATTCTTTCAACTCTGCTGGGGACATACGATATGGTGGAATATAAATGGGCTGAATGCCTGGTAACAAATCAATGCCAAAGTCAATATCCCTGTCGGGTGGCATACCCGGAAGATCCGCTGGAAATACATCAGGAAAATCCCTTACTACAGGAACTGACTCCACAGTAGGAGTATCAATACTAACATCTCTCACATAGGCTAGATACGCATCACACCCCTTCTCAACTATTCGTTGAGCTTTAAGAAATGAAACAACCCTGCTAAAAATATGATCTGAGGTACCTCTCCACTCTAGCCGCGGTAGACCTGGCATAGCCAACGTCACCGTCTTAGCGTAACAATCAAGAATAGCATGATAGGGTAACAACCAGTTCATGCCCAAAATAATATCGAAATCCACCATACTGAGCAATAATAAATCAGCTATGGTCTCAAAACCACTGATAATATTTAAACACGACCGATACACACAATAATAGATTCACCCACAGGTGTAGATATATAAACATAAGAGCTTAAGGAATCACGTGATACGCCCAAATACGGGGCAAAATAAGATGACACATAAGAATAAGTGGAGCCTGGATCAAATAAGACTGATGTATCTCTATGATAGACCGGAATAATACCTGTGATAACAGAATCAGATGCAACGGCCTCTTTCCTAGCAGGAAGGGCATAATATCTGGCCTGGCCTCCCCCTCTAAGGCAACCTCTACCTATCCAACCTCTACCTCTAGCTGGCTGTGCAGGTGGAGTGGCAACTGGAGCAGTAATCATGGCCTGAGAAGCCCGAGGGCCCTGTGGAATAGGTGAGGCCTGAGAAATCCATGGAGGTGCACCCCTCCTAAGTCTGGGGCAATCCCTCATGATATGACGAGTGTCATCACACTCAAAAGATGCCCTCGGAGTACATGGATGCTGGGGAAGGCTCGGGCCTGATCGACTAGACTGTCCGCTGAAAGCACCCCGTACAGGAGGTACAGAAGACACTGGTGGTGCATAATATGGAACCTGAGGTCTCGGAGTAGCTGGAATACCACTGGAAGCTGGAAGAGCTAAATTAATATGATGTCTCACATAACCTCTACCATGACGGGTTGCAACTGGTGCACGAGAATTATTATATGTGCCAGAATCTCGGGGTCTCTTAGCTTCCCTCTCTTCCCTCTCTCGGATCCGCATACCTTCCAATCTCCTAGAAATTGACACCACCAGTTGGTATGTGATGTTTATCTCTAGATCTTGGGCCATACTGTATCTGATATTAGGGTGGATACCCTCAATAAATCTGTGAACCCGCTCTCGAACAGTAGCAACCAAGGCTGGTGCATGCCTCGCCAAATCACTGAATCAGACCGCATACTCTGACACGGTCATAGAACCCTGGCGCAATTGCTCATATTCTGTGCGCCATGCATCTCTAAGACTCTGAGGAACATACTCTCTTAAGAACATATCTGAAAATTGAGTCCAACTGAGTGAAGATGCCTCAGCGGGACTATCCAACTCATATGCCCGCCACCATTGGTAGGCTGCTCCCCTAAACTGGAATGTCGTGAAAGAAACCCCACTAGAATCCATAATACCTATAGTACGAAGGATACAGTGATATTCCTCCAGAAAACCCTGAGCATCCTCTAAAGCTAAACCGCTGAAAGTAGAAGGGTGGTACTTTTTGTACCTCTCAAGCCTGAGCTGCTCCCCCTCTGAAACTGATGTCCTAATCTTAGGTCGAACTGGAACAACTGGCTGCACTGGTATAACCTCTGGGCCATAGTCAACTTGGGCCCGTGGCTCTGGAGTACAAGCGGCGGGAGTCTGTGCTCCTCCCCCAGCCTGAGATGTGGCAGGAGCAAGTGGAATTAACCCTGCTTGAGCTAGAGTGCCAAATATGCTCAAAAACTAGGCAAAGGTCTCCTGAAGTGCAGGAGTAGTAACAGGCGTCTCAGGTACCTGCTCTCCAACTGTAGCTACTGGTGGCTTTGGTGCAGCAACTCGTACAGGTGCTCTGGCTGCACCACGTGCTCTTCCTCGGCCTCTGGCTCGGCCTCTGCCCCGACCCCGGCCTCTTGCAGCTCCAACAGGGGGCGCGAGTGTCTGATCATCGGATCCAGTTGTGCGTGTCCTCACCAAACTGTGAGAGAATAGAAAGATAATGGTTTAGAACTTTGAATTCAACAATTGCGCACGATAAGGAATCAAAGAAGTGAATATTTTTCTAACAGTTTCATAGCCTCTTGAAGATAAGTACAGACGTCTCCGTACCGATCTGCAAAAAACTCTACTAAACCTGTTTGTGACTCATAACACCTATGAACCTAGAGCTCTGATATCAACTTGTCACGGCCCCAAATTCCCTCCGTAGGATGTCGTGATGGCACCTAGTCTCTAAAACTAGGTAAGCCTATTAATGCAGAATAAAAATAGAAATTTAAAATAAATAAATTTGAAACTTTACATAATTACAAGCTTCTAAGAATTTTATCCTCGATGTCTCTATATATCAAGGTCTAAAGAAAATAAGTAAGCAACATAATAATGATAGAAGGGGACTCCGGAGTCTATGGGCGCTGACAGATATACCTCGAAATCTCCGTGCACAGGTAACTCACTGAAGTCGGGGCTGGTAAAGAGTACCTGGATCTGCACAAAAGGATGTGCAGAAGCATAGTATGAGTACACCACAGCGGTACCCAGTAAGTGCCAAGCCTAACCTCGGTAGAGTAGTGACGAGGTCAGGTCAGGCCCTACTGAAAAATAAATAATGGCATGGCAAAATATTTAACAATATAATAGATAAAATGACAATGAAAATGAATCAAGTACTGTGCCACCATTTAATTACACTAAATAATGGCAATTAATACCTCGTGGAAAAATAAAACAGAATTCTTTTCAACTATAAGAAAATCACAACAATAATCAAAGAGAACTGTGGCCATAAATCAATATCAACAAGGGAATTCCCGAGGTACCGCCTCGTAGTCCCAAATCATAAATATATTCACAATATTTCATTTTCTTATCTCACCGCGGGAGCCTTCACAATTTATTTTAAAGAAAATATTTTTTCCGAAATAGCATCCCACGTTTTAACCATCTTTATCACACGGCATGACTTCTAGTAGTTCCCCCTACTAGCCACGCGTATCAAGCCACCGTTATCTCACCGCATTCGTTTCAATACCCAGACCTTATACCACCACATGCGTATCCATATCATAATATATCAATAATAGTTTTCCACAATAAAGAGCTCACGGCTCCATCACAATGAGTACAAAAACTTACGAAAATATTTAAGAATAAACAATTCAGGAAAATAATATTTCAAACTCTTTAATATGTTGCTTCAATATCAATTTAAAAATGTCAAATATTTTATATTAATAATATTTAATTTAAAGAAAATCAACCTTCAAATAATGCACAGTATAAAAGAAACCAAGTTTCAACTAAACATGTAAAACAGTTAGCAGGAAAAGGTCAAATAAATTTTAAGTATATATCTCAGATCAATGATTAAGAATATAACAAGATAAAATAATTTAATAAATGCGCAACAGTGATCTACACAATTTAAAAACATAATCTTTCATATTTATCCAGTGCACACACTCGTCACCTCGTATACACGACTTTCAATACATTATAATTTATCACTTCAATACCAATCCTATAGAAAATTTCCCCCACACAAGGTTAGACAAGTCACTTATCTCGACTTGCTCTAATTTAACCAAGTAGTACGTCTTTTCCTCAATTTTCCGATTCTGATCGACTCTTATCTAGTCATAATTAATACGATACAGTCAATAAAAATTATAGGAATCAATTTCATAAGAAAATACTATATTTTTCAATAAAATTCGAAATTAACTCAAAAATGGCCAGTGGGGCCCACGTCTCGGAATTAGACGAAAGTTACGAAATATAAACGCTCGTTCAACTACTAGTCCAACCATACCATTTTTACTAAAATCCGACATCAACTTGACTTCCAAATCTCAAAATTCTTATTTTGAAATCCCTAGGCCCAAATCTTCTAATTTCACCTCAAAAACATGCAATCTATTCGAAATATTCAATGATAATCCAATATAATTGACTAACAATGATCGCATGTGACTTACCTCAAGTTTTTCCGTGAATTCTCTATGAAAAATCGCCCAACACCGTGTTGGAAATGTCCAAAATGACAAAAATGTCAAAACCCTTCTGTTTTGTAATCTGGTCAGTGATTTCGCACCTGCGGAACATGGTCCGCTTCTGCGCAACCGCAGGTGCGACCGTGCCTTTCGCTTCTGTGCATCCTTCGCTTCTGCGGTGGGTTCAATCGCAGAAGCGGCTTCGCTTCTACGGAGCTCTTTCCGCTTTTGCGGCTCCAACTGGGCATCCTTGTGTCCGCTTCTGCGCGCCACAGCTCGCTTGTGCGAGTCCGCACCTGCGGTCAGTCCCTCCGCAGGTGCGATGACACGAGAAGCTGCAAATTTCAGAATTTGCCTAAGTCCAAAATTGATCCGATTTCGATTTGGATCACACTGGGGTACTCGGGACCCCGTCCGAAAATACCAACAAGTCCTAAAACATCATACGAACTTATTTGAAACCTCAAATCAAATCAAACAACGCTAAAATCACAGTTCATACCCTAATTCAAGCTTAATGAAACTAAAGAATTTCTAATTTCTACATTCGATGTCGAAATCTATCAAATCAAGTCCGATTGACCTCAAATTTTGCACACAAGTCATAAATGGCATAACGGAGCTGTAAAAATTTTCAGAACTGGATTCTGACCCCGGTATCAAAAAGTTAATTCTCCGGTCAAACTTCCAAACTTGAATTCCTATTTTAGCGATTTCAAGTCTAATTTCACTACGGACTTCCAAGTAAAATTCCGATCACGCTCCTAAGTCCAAAATAACCATACGAAGCTGTTGGAATCATCAAAATTCTATTCCGAGGTTGTTTGCACATAATTTGATATCCGGTAACTATTTGAACTTAAACTTTTAATTTTTCATCAAAATTTCATATCTCGGGCTAGGGACCTCGGAATTTGATTTCGGGCATACGCCCAAGTCCCAAATCACGATACGGACCTACCGGAACTGTCAAGACACTGATCCGAGTTCATTTACTTAAAATATTGATCAAAGTCAACTCAGTTGAGTTTTAAAGCTCTAATTCCCATTTTAATCCATTTTTTTCACATCAAAACTTTCCGAAAAATTTTACGGACTACGCATGCAAGTCGAGTAATGATAAATAGTGCTTTTCGAGATCTTAGAATACATAATTAATTATTAACTTTAAAGATGATATTTTAGGTCATCACAATACCCGATAGTCTACCAATTTAAAGAGATTACAGGTTCTTTGTTCCTAAAAGTCATTCTATTAGTATCTTTAACTTAAGAGTATCGATAGTATTTTTCTTAATAATTTAATATATCTAGTCTTTATATTGAAAGCCTATTAATCTTTTAAGGATTTGAGTTTAATAGTTCTTTGGCTCTTTATGTATAGCTTTAAGTTTAGTTTCTGCCTAAAAGTTAATACATGAAAGTCACATAATTAGTAAGATTAGTTAAAACTTTAAATGTTTATTATTATATATATTTCTTTTCCTCTGATGATATCAAAGCCCTTCATATTTCTTTTTGTGAACGTTTAATGCCTTAGCTTACAAAATTATTTATTATGTTCCATATTAATGATAGTACATAAGGTTAAATACAATTATTAGAAGATAAAAGCACATAATTTGGGGCCAAATGAATTTATTTCCTACTGGCCTAATACTAATAAAATCTAAAGTTGTCCCATTTCTTTTCATGATCAAATAAACAACGTACATCAACTCAAAAAAATATTAAGCCAAATAATAAGAATATACAAATAAATATCTCAGATCTAAAAATATAAATAATTGGCATACTACAAAAAGCTAAAAAAACTTTAGATGTACATTAAATATTAGTTCGTGTATTCATACCCGAACCTTGGATTGATATTCTTAAGTAATAAAAGGATCATGTGCGTATTCCCACGTCGTGATACCTTTAAATTTAAAATAATTATGTTTTGACCATGTGTACATTCCGTACCTTGGTTTAACATTCAATTTCAAATAAATACCTTGTGAGCATACCGAATCTAGGTCAAAAAAATCAATAAAATTTAATAATTAGTTAAGTGGTAATAGGCAAACTATAATCAATAAAAATACGAGAATAGTCAAGAATCGATTTAAGCCGGACATATGTCAATAAAAGCGACCTTGTTAGAACCAAGGGACTCAAGGGGTGCCTCAAACCTTCTCCTCGGTCAACAGAATTTCTTACTCAGTCTTCTGTTTTCGTAGACCATAAATAAAGAGTCAAATCTTCCGTTTGATGAGGGCTTCAAATAAAAGGTGACTTGGAACACCAAAACTCAATCCCAAGTGGCGACTCCAAATAATAAATAATCCCTTTTCAAAATGTCACTTCAATTGGAAAAACTCTTCTAACTCAACCTCGTAATAAGGGTTGTGGGAAAAAAGAGGTGTGACACAAATAATTATCCAATTCACTACACAATATGCCCAAGACTTTAACTCAATAAATTTTGCACATATAAGCCCGAGTACGTACTCATCACCTCGCGTACACGGATTTTTTCATATTTCACAAATAGCACAAAAGATTCGATGCCTAAGGGGTAATTCCCTCACTCAAGGTTAGGCAAGATACTTGCTGTTTTTTAAAGTTAGGCCGATATTTCAAAATTTTCTTCTTACTTGAATTGACCTCCGGACAGCTTAAATCTATCCAAATTAATTCAATTCAATCAATACTAATTATAGAAAGTAATTCCATAAGAAAATACTAATTTTCCCACAAAATCTGAAAAGTCACTCAAAAATCGCTCATGGGGCCCACGTCTCAGAATCTGACGAAACTCACAAAATCCGACAACCCATTCAATTACGAGTCTACCCATACCAATTTTATAAAATTCCGATAGCAACTCGGCCTCCAAATCTAAAATTTCCGTTTTTGAACGATTTTGCAAATATTCCAATTTCTTCCATTTAAATCCGAACTAAATGATGAATATAACCATGGATTTATAAAGTATTATCACTTTTGGATATAGGACACTTACCCAAGTTGAAGTCTTGAAGAAATCCTCAAATCGCCCAAGAACCGTGCTCCAGAAATCCAAAACGAAATGAAGAAAATGACATTTTTGGTCCTTAAGTTTCTGCCCAAAAAATACTATTCTGGTCGCTAAAAGTCCAATCTCATCGTTAAAAGTGTCAAATCTGGTCGCTAAAGGTGCGCACCAGAACTGTTTACACCAGTAGTTTTGTTTTCACTAAAAAGGCTCTAACTCCATCACACGAACTCGGAATTCGACGATTCTTATTTCTATGAGTCATAAATAATAATACGAACCTACTCATTCAATCAAAACTCAATTCGTAGCTCATTTGCTCATTGGAATACCAATATTTCTCGTTAAACAATTAACTCATGTTTCGCGCTAAAACCTCAACCGCGACTTGATGGAATTAGACCAAATTTTCCAGATCACTCCTATAATTCATTATCAAAATCCTGAAAGTCTAGAAATTAAATTTCTATTTCTAGAACAAAAAATGAACCTTTGGATCATTACATGCTTATGCTGAAAACATCAAACTCTTCCAAAACTCTTTCCCGATAGTCTGTAGTATATCAATCATAACTTCTTGCACTCAAATCCAACTGCCAAACGGTTTAAATTTCTGCAAACTAGATACAAAGGGCTACAACTTTTATGTTTTGCTTATTTCCCAACTCCTTATAGATTGCGAGATATAAGCTCCCAAAGTAAGCCCTGTGCAGCAGAAATTTCTAGTAATGCACACTGTTGTAGCCAAAATCTGCAGTACCAGCTTCAGTCAATCGATCATAACTTTTTATACAAATGTCCGAATGATGAATGGTTTATTATTCTGGAAACTATAATTAAAGAGATACAACTTTTATGTTTTGATAATTTCGAGGTTCCTTATAAATTTCAAGATATAAGCTTTCAAAGTTAACTCTGCGCATCAAAGCTTTCGCACATTGCTCTCAAAGAAATCAGCAGTTAAAATTGATCTGAAACCACTCTGAAACTCACCCGAGGCTCTCGGGACCTCAACCCAATACACCAACAAGTTCTAAAACATCATACGAACTTAGTTGAAACCTCAAATCACATAACATAATGCTAAAACCATGAATCATACCCGAATTCAAGCTTAAGGAACTTAAGAATTTTCAACTTCTACATTCGATGCCGAAACCTATCAATTCAATTCCGATTGGCCTCAAATTTTGCACACAAGTCATAAATGACATAATAGATCTATAAAAATTTTCAGAACTGGATTCCGACTCTGATATCAAAAGGTCAACTCCCCGGTCAAACTTTTCAAAAATTCAACTTTCATCATTTCAAGCAAAATTTCACTACGGACTTCCAAATAATTTTTCGGACATGCTCCTATATCCAAAATCATCATACAGAGCTATTGGAATAATCAAAACTCTATTTCGGAGTCATTTGCTCAAAAGTCAACTCTCCAGTCAACTCTTTTCTTTTAAGCTTCTTAAATAAGAATTGTTCTTCCAATTTGATCCTGAATCATCCAAAAATCAAACTCGACCACACACGCAAGTCATAATACATATCATAAAGCTGCTTGGGACCTTAAGTAGCTGAATGAGACACTAATTCAAAAAATAACAAGCCGGGTCGTTACATCCACCACCTCTTAAACAAACGTTCGTCCTCGAACGTGCTAAGAATTATTTTGAGGTTATCAAACTGCTGATTTTACTCTTACACATAAAATCGCGGGTGATACCACGTCGCCGCAACCGACATAGGTCTGACAACACTATCTCAATTTAGATTATTTCTCCTGTCTACCATAGGCTTTAGAACCAAATTTCTTACACTCCAAATATTTTCAAAATATCTGATTTCAATATCAACACACAGTATTAGTCTCAATTGGCTATAGCAACTCGTGCCTACGCACACATCAACTTTCTTGATAGTGTTGAAGCACTTCAAAATTTTTCTAGAGTGTTACATTCTACCCCACTTAGGATCATTCGCCCTTGAATGAGAAGTAAAGTCTGCCCTCAAACACATAACATAACATACCTCTTCTTTCGCACGTCTCAATCCCCAAAATTTTACTAACTCCCAAATTTTTCAGATATTTCGGCAGAGTTCCCTCTGTAAATGGGGTCTATCCACTTGTCATAGTAACATCAAAACAACTTCTAACAATACCTCCACAACCCAATAAAGCACCACAATCTATATATCAATAACACTAATCTCAGCATTACAAGCACCAGATTATCATAATTATATCAGGACATGAAGCACATCATATGTATTCCCACCACCACATCTCTGGTCTTAATAGTTGTTCATAATCGATTAAAACATCGCCAATTAACCTCATATTAACCAAAACTTCGTTTCGAATTTTCACAACACTGACATCAAAATGTGAGGCATGAAGACCTCATAACTATTTACCTGACTTAATGAGTCACATTTAATGCCGCATGGGCACTCACCTCATAGGGTAAAACTCAATATTTGCCTCACAATTATGGATAAATATACACAGAAACACATAAAAATCATCAAATATGCCTAACAGGCATGGCTCCTTATTAGTACTATAGTACAAGTTTTAATTTCACAAAAGGGAGAATTTAAACACATAAAATTTTATCACAAGGATTTTGTCCTTATATAACTTCCACCGCGGCTTATAGCCCAATTTAAATATTTCATATCATATAAAAATGCGAGGATCTCGTCCTCAACTCTGAATCACAAGTATTTTACACATTGTGCCAACTGAAATTTTTAATTTTCTTTCTTTTTTTTTTCAATAAATTTCGTAAACAATATTTTTTTTCTCAATACATAATGAACCCCCATACCAATAGGGCATATAATTTATAAAATTGAATTCAATTATTCCGAAATCACATCGAAACCCACTGTAGAGAATAATAGAAAGTCACATTTGGACTCATAGCCCACAATAATGTACAAAATAAAAATGATACACACGGGCTAACATCATAAAATCTCCCAACAGGGATAAACACGAGAGTGGAGTCCAAATTCACTAATCCACCATATATAAGGAGCATGAAAGGAGTTCTCACCTCGATAATCAGAATGGAATCAAAATAAGAATGTTGCTCCTTTTATTATAAACTAAATCATACCTATAACTACACCAAATGGTATATCGGCCTCAGCCAATTCATAACAATTATATCAACGGGCCGGGCCTCCCCCTATTGGGCGCCCTCTACCCGCATGTCCTTTACCCTTAACTAGCTGTGCACGTGGAATATTAACTAGAATAAAGCCTGTAGCCTGAGTATTCTGATGAAATCCGCCTCTCCCAAGTCTAGGACAATCTCTCATGATGTACCTAATCCTCTGCGGGTTCGGCTGCTCATACTGAGTTTGTGCCGAATAACTAGAATAACCATTATAGGAACTCTGTACCGGTGGTGCATTAAAAGAACTTATTGGAACACCCCGAGTATTTTGAAATTATTTCCATGACCCCGCTGATACTGAAATGTAAAATTATTAAGGACGCGGGAATATCGCAAGTCCCAGCATCATCCCGTACAAATCTCAGCTCTTAATTATATACAAGTTTCGGAGAACCTTTCAATACCACATAAATACATCTCAGGCCAAAACTGATATAACACATGACCCCACAATATGATCGTTGATAGTAGACTCCCCTCACTTGGCGTGGAGCCATAGGACAAATTCTGATGATCCACAATACTAACCTTCATCGCTCATAGGACACCGGTCATAAGACATCTTAAGCCATTTATTTGGCGCATGTCATCCTCGTGACAGTTAAACTAGCTTTCTCCAGTGCCTCGGCTGCTAGTATGTACCATTCGCTAAATAGAAATCCCATACGAACTACATAGTCTCTAATACCACCAACTATCTTCATATCTACATCCACCTCGTGACCCTGCCACGATTGTGATGATTAGGCAATTAATTAAACCTTCTTAATATCATACTTATCAACCAAATATTAGAACTTACTGCACCCCCATGTGCACAACTGAATGATCTTTAAATACTTCCGTATTTTCGATCTGGATGATACATTGTAACAATGGTTGAGCAACCCTGGCACCCTTATAACCCCTCTGTAGTATCACAAACCGTTGGCACATAGTTGATACCGAGTGCGCAATTTCATACATGAGTGGATGCAAAAGAACATAAGATATATGCTTCAAGCTGAATAAATGCCGCACGATAAGGAATGAAAGAAGTGAATTTTTCCTACTAGCTTTGTAGCCTCTCGAAGATAAGTATAGACGTCTCTGTACCAATCCACGCGACTCTACTAAACTCGTTTGTGACTCGTAGAACCTATGAACCTAGAGCTCTAATACCAACTTGTCACGACCCAAAATTCCACCACAGGCATCGTGATGACACTTAGTCTCTAAGACTAAATAAGCCGATTATAATTATAATTCAAGCCAATTTGTTTTTAAACATATAATTATAATACAAGTGTCAAAACCAACTGCGGAAATAATTACAAACAACCTCCCAAGACTGGTAATACTGAGTCACGAACTCTACCTGAATACATGAAGTGATCTCAAGGATCGAATACTCAATACTATTTGATTAATAATTAACAGTACAATAAAATGGAAAGACTCCAAGAGACTGCGACGACCAAGCAGCTCTACCTTTAATCCTTGCGATCTGTCACGACCCAAAACCTAGCCCGTCATGATGGCGCCTATCTCAATACTAGGCAAGCCGACAATCTCAATAAACCACATATCTTTTAAATATGAAAACATAATGATTAATTTCAGCGGAAGAAAATCTCACACGTACATATATAAATACTCCCAAAACCCGGTGTCACTGAGTACATGAGCATCTAATATGAATACAGGTCTGGAAAATACGATCTATAATAGTCTGAGACCAAATACAGTAAACAAGGAGATAGAGAATGAGAGACAAGGTCTGCGGAACACGGCAACTACCTCAAAATCTCCTGAAAATCAATTGCGCGAAAGGATCAACACCCGCTATGTCAGGGAATACCTAGATCTGCACACGAAGTGCAGGGTGTAGTATGAGTACAACCAACTCAGCAAGTAACAATAATAAATAAGGAACTGAAGATAGAAACGAGCTACACAGTTATGGTTCATTTCCAGTAATTCCAGCAAAGAATAGACATGCTATCAAATCTGGCAGTTTAATGTCAAATCAATTTTTTTATACAGTTCATGTTCATGTAATCCGTAGATAAAAACCTTTCAGAGATTTCATAGCAATGACAGATAGCAACTAAGTGCAACAACAAATGGAAATCAAGTACAACCTCTAAGGACAACAATCACTCACTGGGCTCCCAACCCTCATCACTCACTCTCAATGGGTACACGCGCTCACTGGGGGTGTACAGACTCCGGAGGGGCTCCTACAGCCCAAGCGCTATAATCTGCACGGACAACTCACATGCTTCACGGACAACTCACGTGCCATAATATAACTATCTGGGTCCACACAGCCAACTCACGTGCTGCACGGCCAACTCACGTGCTGTAGTATAATATAAGGATCCGCACGGCCAACTCACGTGTTATAGTATCAATATCTCACAATCAGGCCCTCGCTCTAACTCAGTCATAAATCTCTCTAGTCTCGGACTCTCATTAATAATGAAATCAGCCCAAACAATAATGATATGATGTATCAATAATAATAATAATAATAACAGAAATTGAGATAAAACGTACAAGTAAAAACTGAGACAGAGTACATATAGCATTTAGCAGGTAATTCAATAAGTACACGACCTTTATAATTCCCAACAGTACTATCACATAGCCTAAGCATGATTTCTAACATGATTTACAGTCAAATTTTTATCAACACATAGAGAGAATATAACTAACAACAAATTATTCAACTTTACAGTTTTTCGGGACGGACCAAGTCACAATCCCCTCGGTGCATGCCCACACGCCTGTCACCTACCATGTGCGTTACCTCCAAAATAATTACATGATACCAAAATTCGGGGTTTAATACCCTCAAAACCAGATTTAAAACTATTACTTGCCTCAACACGTGAAACTCTTTACTCTGATATGACTTTGCCTCGCAAATCGGCCTCCAAATGCCTCGAATCTAGTCACAAATAATTTGTTTCAGTCAATAAAATTTATTGGAATTAATTCCATAAGAAAATACTAATTTTTCATAAAAATCCGAAATTTAGCTCAAACATCGCCCGTGGGGCCCATATCTCGGAACCTGACAAAAGTTATAAAATTCGAAAGCCCATTCAACCACGAGTCTACCTATACCAATTTTACCAAAATCCGACCTCAACTCGACCCTCAAATCACCTCAAACAACGCTAAAACCATGAATTACGCCCCAATTCAAGCCTATTTAACTTTGAAATTTCTAATTTCTACAAATAACGCCGAAACCTATCAAATCACGTCCGATTGACCTCAAATTTTTCACACAAGTCATAAATGACATAATATACCTATTAAAATTTTCAGAATCAGATTTCAACCCCGATATCAAAAAGTCAACCCCTCGGTCAAACTTCCCAAAAATTCAACTTTCGGCATTTCAAGTCTAATTCCTCTATGGACCTCCAAAAATTCTTTCGGACACGCTCCTAAGTCCAAAATCACTATACGGAGCAATTGAAATTATCAGAATTCGAATCCAAGGTCATTTACATATAGGTCCATATCCGGTCCACTTTTCTAACTTAATTTTTTAATTATGAGACTAAGTGTCTCATTTCACTCCGAATTCCTTCCGAACCCGAACCAACTAACCCGATAAATCATAAATTTATAGCAAGGCATAAATTGAGAAGTAAATGGGAGAATGGAGTTATAATATTCAAAACGACCGGCCAGGTCGTTACACGATCATACTCAAATCTCTGTCTGAATCCAATATCTTCAATACCTTACTCTGCACAAAAATATGCAGAAATATAGTGTGATTACACCATATTCGGTACCCAGTAAGTATCAAGACTAACCTTAGTGGAGTAGTGACGAGATACAATCAAGACACTCACTAGTCTAATAAAGTCGCGACCTAAGTTCTCCCTCCGTGAACCGTCGTGACGCCACCTAGTCTCTACGACTATGTAAGCCTAATACTTTTGCGGAAGTGAAGCTAAAGCATGAACATTAACTACTAACAGTAACAAATATCTAATAAGCAACTGAATGCCACTCGGCATATACAATTAACACCTCTGAAAATGTACAAAATAATTTCCCAAAACCCGGAATACCATAAGTCACAAGCTACTAAGAAGTCATAAACGTTCTATACATCATTTCTACAGAAAGAAGGAAAAATGAACATAGGGGGATAGAGGGGGACTCCGAGGATCTGCGGGCACGAGCAGATGTACCTTGAAGTCTCCAATAAGCATCAGCGACTGCAACTAGTGATGAGGCTGGTAAGATGAACCTGGATCTGCACACGAAAAACATGTGCAGGAAAGGGCGCGAGTACACCACAATGGTACCCAGTAAGTGCCAAGCCTAACCTCGGTCGATTCATGGAACATGGATACATGGAACACTGGATGAACACCTGATAGACTAGGTGGCAAAGCAAGTTCATAAGCCACCTCCCCAATTTTCTTAAGTATCTCAAAAAGCCCAATATACGGAGGGCTCAACTTTCCCTTTTTCCCGAACCTCAACACACCCTTCATGGGTGAAATCTTGAGCAGAACCTTCTCCCCAGCCATGCGAACAACATCACGAACCTTCCTGTCGGCATAACTGTCACGACCCAAAATTCCAACCTTCGGACTGTGATGGCGCCTAACATTTCACTTGCTAGGCAAGCCAACGTTAGTATAATATTATCCATTTTTAAAATATTTTATAAATTTATTAATAACAAAGAACAAATGCAGAAGTAAAGTCTGAAATATAGTGAATAATACATTAAAAAAAACAATGGTGTCTAAATACCATCCCAGAATTAGTGTCATAAGTGCACAAGCTTCTAGAATAGTACAAATAAAGTTTTGACTAAAATAAAACTGTCTAGAAAAAAATACACAACTAAAGTAAAATAGACGGGGACTTCAGAACTGCGGACGCCATGCAGTTATACCTCAAGTCTCCTCTGGGTAGCTGATATCCGAGCAAGTCTATGGTATGCCGCTGGGACCAACTCCGAAATCTGCACAAGAAGTGCAGAATATAATATCAGTACAACCGACCCCATGTACTGGTAAGTGCTGAGCCTAACCTCGACGAAGTAGTGACGAGGCTAAGGCGGGTCACTTACATTAACCTGTACGCAATATTAGTAACAGCAACAAATAATAGAAATAAATCAGGTAACTCATTTATAATAATTGAAGCCAATTCAGCAGTCGTAACCAATTATCATTTCCTCCAATATATCCATTTACCAATTCTTATAGAAGAAATTTTTCCAATAAATGCAACAATTAATATAAGATTATAAGACAATAAGCATACAATAATTATGATTTAATTATGAAACAAACAATGAAAAATAGCAAATTATTATGGAAATCAGGGAGAAAATAGGCAGTTTAATATTTAATGTGCTAAATGTCAAATATAACAATTAAAACACATAATTCAAATAGCATGTAACAATTAATACAGGAATTCAAGAATTAATATTTGACAAAGAATAAGAGAGAAATAATTATTATAATAATTAATTTATGATTTAAAATAATTTATGATTTTTCAAGTAAGCAGGCAAACATTTGATTTGACGACGTATAGACACTCGTCACCTCGCTATACGTCGTTCACATGCATTTCACATAACAAATAATTTAAGGGTTCTATTCTCTCAAGTTAAGGTTAACCACGACACTTACCTCGCTTTTCAAATTCCAATCAATTACTCGACCACAACTTTTTCCTTTTAAATTTGTCTCCAAAAGTTTCAAATCTATTCACAAACAATTCGATATTCTCAATATGAATCATAGAAATTAATTCCATATGAATTTACTAATTTTTCGGATAAAAATCCTAAATTTATTTAAATATTTGGCAATGGGACCCACATCTCAAATCATGAAAAAACTCATGAAATTCGAACACCCGTTCCGCTACGAGTTGAACCATACAAAAATTATCCAATTCTGATATCAAATGGACCTTCAAATCTTAAATTCTTGTTTTTGGAAGATTTTATAAAAAACTGATTTTTGTTCCCTAAATTCACGGATTCATGATGTAAATAAGTATGGAATCATGAAATATAATCAATATAGGATAAGGAATAGTTACCCCAAGAATCATACTCTTAATCACCCATCATTACCCAAACTCGAAATTGAAGATTAGGGGTTAGAACCTTACCTCTTTGATGAAGAACTTGAGGAATATCTTATTGGTTTTCAAGGCTTGGACAAGAATTTGATGAACAAGATACTTTATCTACTTCCTCTCTCTAGAACACTCTCACTTCTCTCTAAAATCATCAGATAAATGCCCCAAAATAAACCCTAAAGCATATTTATCAAAATAGGGTCGGGTTATGAAAATAGAAAAATTACCCCTCCGAAAATAGGTATGCGGTCGCATAATGGACCGCATAATTGGTGTGCGGGTCACAAATGATCGAATAAATCGGTGCCCAGAACTGGGCTATTCTGGACTATTTTGCGACCAGTTTGCGGTCGCATAACCATTTTGTGATCGCATAATGGTCGCAGAATCGCATTCTGTCAGCCTTTGGTAATTTGGTCATAACTTCTTGTAGGAATATCTAAATGATGAACGGTTTGAAGCGTTAGAAACTAGACTCAAATATATTTCATTGGATAGGTAATACACCATACACAACTTCGTATTATAAGAGTTATTCTCATTTGAAGTTAGATCTTATGCGAACTCACTTGAAACTTTAATCTTATGAAATTTCTAACTTTTACATTCGATGCCGAAACCTATCGAATCAAGTCCGATTGACCTCAAATTTTGCACACAAGTCATAAATGATATAATTGAGCTATAAAAAGTTTTGAAACTAGATTCCGACTCCGACATCAAAAAGTCAACGCCGTGGTCAAACTTGAAAATCTTTAGCCTTTAAATTACTAGTTTTCGTTAAATGGTCATAACTTGAGCTAGGGACCTCCAAATTAATTTTCTGGCATACGCCCAAGTCCCAAATCACGATACGGACCTACCGGAACTATCAAAATACTGATCTGGATTCATTTGCTCAAACTATTGACCAAAGTCAACTTAGTTGAGTTTTAAGGCCCTATTTCACATTTTAATCCATTTTTCACATAAAAATTTTCTAAAAAATTTTACGGACTGTGCACGCAAGTCGAGGAATGATAAATAGTACTTTTTGAGGTCTTAGAACACATAATTACTTATTAAATTTAAAGATGACATTTTGGGTCATCACATTCTCCAACTCTAAAACAAACGTCCGTCCTCGAACGGAGTTAGAAAACGTACCTGAGGTGGAGAAAAGATGTGGATGTTTACTTAGCATGTCCGACTCGGACTCCCAGGTAGATGCCTCTACCGGCTGACCTCTCTGTTGCACTCGAACTGAAGGATAACTCTTAGACCTCAACTGTCGGACCTGCCGGGGTAGAATAGCCACCGGCTCCTCTTCGTAAGTCAAATCTTTGTCCAATTGGACTGAGCTGAAATCTAACACATGGGACGGATCACCATGATATTTTCGGAGCATAGACGCATGGAACACCGAATGAACCGCTGATAAACTAGGTGGTAATGCAAGGCTATAGGCTACTTCACCCACCCTTTCAAGAATTTCAAAGGATCTCATAAACCTAGGGCTAAGCTTGCCCTTCTTTCCAAACCTCATTACACCTTTCATAGGTGAAACCCGGAGCAATATTCTTTCTCCAACCATGAATGCAATATCACGAACTTTACGGTTGACATAACTCTTTTGACTAGACTGAGTTGTGCGAAGTCGATCCTGAATAATCTTGACCTTATCCAAGGCATCCTGCACCAAATCGGTACCCAACAACCAAGCCTCTCCCGGTTCAAACCAACCAACTGGCGATCGGCATCGCCTTCCGTATAATGCCTCATATGGAGCCATTTGAATGCTCGACTGGTAGCAATTATTATAAGCAAATCCGAAAGTGGCAAGAAATGATCCCAAGAACCTCCAAAGTCTATAACACAAGCGCGAAGCATATCTTCCAATATCTGAATAGTGCGCTCTGACTGTCCGTCTGTCTGTGGATGAAATGATGTACTTAACTCCACCCGCGTGCCTAACTCACGTTGTACAGCCCTCCGGAAATGTGAGGTAAACTACGTACCTCGATATGAAATAATAGACACGGGTACACCATGAAGGCGGACAATCTCACGAATATAAATTTCAGCTAACCTCTCTGAAGAATAGGTAACTACCAGTGGAATGAAATGTGTTGATTTGGTCAACCTGTCCACAATAACCCAAACTGCGTCAAATTTTCTCTGAGTCCATGGGAGCCCAACAACAAAATCCATAGTGATACGCTCCCACTTCCACTCAGGAATTTCTAACTTCTGAAGCAAACCATCAGGTCTCTGATGCTCGTACGTAACTTGCTGACAATTCAGACACCTGGCTACATATGTAACTATATCCCTTTTCATTCTCCTCCACCAATAATGTTGCCGCAAATCTTGGTACATTTTGGCGGTACCTGGATGAATAGAATACCTGGAACTGTGTGCTTCTTTAAGAATTAATTCACAAAGCCCATCCACATTAGGCACACAAATATGACCCTGCATTCGCAGAACTCCATCTTCCCCCACAGCAACCTGTTTGGTATCACCGTGTCACACTGTGTCCTTAAGGACAAGTAAATGAGGAGCATCATACTGCCTCTATCTAATGCGCTCATATAAAGAAGACCGAGCGACTGTGGAAGCTAGAACCCGACTGGGTTCTGAAACATCTAACCTCACGAACTGCTTAGCCAAAGTCTGAACATCTACAGCTAATGGCCTCTCACCAATCGGAATATACGCAAGATTGCCCAAACTCACAACCTTTCTACTCAAAGCATCGGCCACCACATTGGCCTTTCCGGGGTGATACAAAATGGTGATATCATAGTCTTTCAACAACTTCAACCATCTTCTCAACCTCAAATTAAGATCCTTTTGTTTGAACAGATATTTAAGGCTACAATGATCAGTAAATACCTCACACGAAACACCGTAGAGGTAATGCCTTTATGCCTTCTGCCGATACAACATGCCTCAAAAAAGCAACTGAACCTAACCAAAACTCATATTTTAAGATTTTGGCATATAACTGGTTATTCTTCAAAGTCTGAAGCACACTCTGAAGATGCTGCTCATGCTCCTCTCGACCGCTGGAGTAAATCAAGATATCATCAATGAATACAACCACAAAAGAATCTAAATAGGACTTGAACACCCGATTCATCAAATCCATAAATGTTGCAGGGGCATTTGTCAACCCAAATGACATCACTAGAAATTCGTAATGCCCATATCGAGTCCGAAAAGTTGTCTTAGGGACATCAGATGCCCTAATCTTTAGCTGATGGTAACCAGACCTCAAATCGATCTTCGAAAATACCTTGGCACCCTGAAGCTGATCAAATAAGTCATCAATTCTTGGCAGCATATATTTGTTTTTGATAGTGGCCTTATTTAACTGCCGATAATCTATATACATCCGCATAGAGCCATCTTTCTTCTTTACAAATAGTACTGGATCACCCCAGGGAGAGACACTAGGTCTAATGAATCCCTGATGAAGCAAGTCTTGTAATTGCTCCTTTAATTCTTTCAACTCCAGCGGGGCCATACGGTATGGTGGGATAGAAATGGGCTTAGTGCCCGGAGCCAAATCAATACAGAAGTCAATATCTCTGTCGGGTGGCATTCCCGGCAAATCTGCAGGAAATACTTCTGGAAATTCACGAACAACTGGTATTGAGTCCATAGAAGGAACATCCGTACTGGGATCGCGAATATAAGCCAAATAGGCTAGACACCCTTTCTCGACCATACGCCGAGCTTTCATATAAGAAATAACCCTACTAGCAGAATGACGATGAGTTCCTTTCCACTCTAACCGAGGTAACCCCTGCAAGGCTAGGGTCACTGTCTTGGCATGATAAGGTGACAACCAATCCATACCCAAGATGATATCAAAATCTACCATATCAAGAAGTAAACGATCCACACTAGTCTCAAGATTACAAATAGTAACCACACACGAACAATAGACATGATCTACTACAACAGAGTCTCCCACAGGTGTAGGATACACACACATAAGCACTCAGAGAATCACAAGGCACAACAAAATATGAAGCAAAATAGGAGGACACATATGAATAAGTAGATCCTCGATCAAATAGAACTGAAGCATCTCTATGGAAAACTGGAATAATACCTATGATCACAGCATCAGATGACTCGGCCTCATGCCTCGATGGAAAAGCATTAAATCGAGGCTGGGCCCCACCACTCTGAACCGTGTTCCTGGAACGGCCTCTAACTGGCTGGCTTCCAGCTCTAACAACCTGACCTCCGCCTCTAATTGCCTGACCTCCACCTCTCATGGCCTGACCTCCACCTCTAGTTGGATGAGCAGGCAGTGAAGCAACCAGTGCCGATATGATAGCACGTGAATCCTGCCGAGATCTTTTACTCGCCAACCTAGGGCAGTATCTCCTGATGTGACCAGTGCTCCCACACTCATAACACCTATCCGGATGCCGTGGCTGCTGAAGCTGAAGCTGACCCAAATGGGTTGGATAACTGCTGTAGTAACTCTGGAGTGGCGGGGCACTGATACGAGCTGAATATGCACTGAATGCTGGCTACCCAGAGTAAAGCATAATAAGACCGTGACTCCCTGAAGCACCGGG
>AWOL01S0022162.1:18151-33832 GCA_000715115.1 Nicotiana otophora | reverse complement strand
ATTAGAGAATAGATTGATATGGGGACATGAGAATTTAACACACCTTTATATGAAAAACTCCTATGGGTAACATATATAAAAAATATTGAACTAAAATGGCTAAAAAAATTCCCTAGCGTGGTCCATATATAGGAGTTGTACATGATGGTTTGCGGCCATTTGAAAAGATAGACACTTGATCGAATTGCTTAGTTTTGGCAATTTTAGCTGATAATCATCATATCACATTCTCACAAATAGGTTGGTTTCCCCACCCCTCTACCTACTACCACATCAAGCTTCTACATAATTGAATGTGCTTCTCAATTTCCTGTTTGCAGTAAAAGAAGATTTGTTAATTTGAAAGATCGATTCAACCATTGGGATGGTAGATTCAGTTTTATCGCTATACCAAAAAGGGGAGACAAAAAAGATAAATATAGAATATATCAATAAGGCAAAAGTTAGGGTCCTGTCTAGCCTTTCTAAGACATTGCATCAAGTATAGAACTCTTTAATGGAGTATTGAATTTGGGATCTCTAATGTCTTTTCCCGTAAACTATCCCCGTCATCTCGTTGATTCATTTTAAACACAAACAACAAGACAAAAAAAACAAGGAAGAAATTAAAGCGGTCATGATTACAGCTGTGTCCAAATCTAACCAAACCGAAAAGTTAAATCAAACCGATTAAAAAACCCGACTAATTTTGGTTTGATTTGGTTTGGTATTGAGTAAACAATTCTGAACTAAACCAACATATAAATATATAATTTTTATATATACTTTTAAGATTTTATATAGAATTTTTTTTAAAAAATATCTAGAAATATTTGAGATTCTCTTGCGGGATTTAATATTTAATAGTATATGAAGTGCTCCATATTTATTAACCTTAAATAATGGGTTGTATGATCGATTTCTCGTCAAGTGTTACTGAAATGCATCAATCTCTTTGTTTTTCCATATTCATATCATATGTTAAGATCTATTAAATTCTTATATCTTTTTCGAATATGAAGTGATGTGATTATTATTATTTAGGTTTATTTATTTTTATGTTTAATTACCAAATTTGGTTAACCTTGAAAGTGTATATCAACGAAAAATTATTGTCAGATGACTAAAAACAATAATTAGTACTTATGTGTTACTAAGAAAATTCTCCCATAAGAATATTTTAATTGATAATATGTTTGTCAATTTTTTATATTTTTACTAATCATATATTTACTTATCAAAAATTTAACAAAGTAAGATTGAAATAATATTTAAGTAACAAAAACCCGAAAAACTCAACAAAATCGAACCAATCCAAACCGATATAGTTGGTTTGGTTTGGTTCTGATAAAAACCGAATCAACTCGATCCGTGTACACCCCTATTTACAACATTTGTATCGATCCAACTATTTGAAATGAGAAATAAATATTATGGGTATAACATGAAAGTTAATTACTTGAAACCTTCAAATGCTCTTCAAAGTTGCGATTGATGAATTTTTGACGAGGTAGTTACCAAGTTAAGGTGAAGGTACTGAAATTAAGAGATCTCATGTTTAATTTTTATTCCACTTTTACGTAGATATTTTCTCATAATTTGTAAGTGATAATGAGTGTTAATTTGGACCTGCTCTCGGAAAAGGAATTGGTAGTCCGAAAAAAAGTAACTTATCGTTCTACATATACAGATCTGGTATCGCATGAGTAGCGTATACTATTATTAGACAATAATCCATTTCGTAGTCGAAGGCAAGCATTTGAAACAACAGTAACGTTGTCTCTATGTGATGTATAGCATTATTTAGGGCTGTCACATTACGTACCTACTGCAACTAATACGCTGTATGCATTTGCCTACATTATTGGAGCTAAGGGCAAATCTCGGTTATTGTCATTGATACATCAAAAACTATCTTTCAAGATGACGTAGACAGTTTATCCTGATTCAGGAAGCATCTTGTATTTACGCAGGTTCGGTAAAGAGCAGCACCCAAGAGGATGCATGTGGTATAAACAGCCTACCCTAACGACTGATTTCAAGGCTAAAACACGTAACCTACAGGTCTAATGAAAACAACTTTACCTTTTGTCGGAACAACACATACAAGTCTCAAATCACACACAACTACGTACGTATTAATTAAGCACTACACAAACAAAGCTAGTTTATGGGCCTGACACCTAATTTCCAGAGGTAAAATATACTCATACTACTACTAATATGCAATCAGCAACAACACTTCAAAAAATTATGCAACGGAAAAAGGTTTTAAATTAATAAAACACTAAGCAAATACTAACATATAAGCTTATCTCAACTAATTCTGGATTGAGATATAATTGTTTAGGCTAAGCAAAATATCAATGCCTTTTCTTAATTACTAATAGTGCANTGGGTATAACATGAAAGTTAATTACTTGAAACCTTCAAATGCTCTTCAAAGTTGCGATTGATGAATTTTTGACGAGGTAGTTACCAAGTTAAGGTGAAGGTACTGAAATTAAGAGATCTCATGTTTAATTTTTATTCCACTTTTACGTAGATATTTTCTCATAATTTGTAAGTGATAATGAGTGTTAATTTGGACCTGCTCTCGGAAAAGGAATTGGTTGTCCGAAAAAAAGTAACTTATCGTTCTACATATACAGATCTGGTATCGCATGAGTAGCGTATACTATTATTAGACAATAATCCATTTCCTAGTCGAAGGCAAGCATTTGAAACAACGGTAACGTTGTCTTTATGTGATCTATAGCATTATTTAGGGCTGTCACATTACGTACTTACTGCACCTAATACGCTGTATGCATTTGCCTACATTATTGGAGCTAAGGGCAAATCTCGGTTATTGTCATTGATACATCAAAAACTATCTTTCAAGATGACGTAGACAGTCTATCCTGATTCAGGAAGCATCTCGCATTCACGCAAGTTCGGTAAAGAGCCGCACCCCAAAAGGATGCATGTGGTATAAACAGTCTACCCTAACGACTGATTTCAAGGCTCGAACACGTAACATACAGGTCTAATGAAAACAACTTTACCTTCCGTCGGAACAACACATACATAAGTCTCAAATCACACACAACTACGTACGTATTAATTAAGCATTACACAAACAAAGCTAGTTTATGGGCCTGACACCTAATTTCCAGAGGTAAAATATATTCATACTACTACTAATATGCAATCAGCAACAACACTTCAAAAAATTATGCAACGGAAAAAAGTTTTAAATTAATAAAACACTAAGCAAATACTAACATATAAGCTTATCTCAACTAATTCTGGATTGAGATATAATTGTTTATGCTAAGCAAAATATCAATGCCTTTTCTTAATTACTAATAGTGCCACAAGCTCTAATCATCTTTAGGCACTTCTAATTACTGAAAGCTTGAACCTGGAGCACTGTAAATAGCAAGATCAGTCCAACCATTACTACCATTCCAACAGCTAGAATCTTCACTATTCTGAACAGGGCACAAATATTCATCTGTATTGTTATTCTCACTTTGAGGTGCTGCATCTGAGCCCGAGACAAGGCCCGAATTGGACCCATTGGTATTAAAAGCTTCAAACAAATTCCCGATCTCCGGCCCGTTTGATGTCAACAGCGAGCTGAAAGGCCCGTGAATTGAACTATTCTGATCAAAAACTGCAACATTAGGTATAGGAAAAGGCTCTGACTTTGGATGTGCTGCTGAAGACGACGTCGTTGAGGAGCGTTTACTACTTGAAGAAGTAGAAGAACGTTTAGTGTTTTTGCGAGAGGCGCCACCAACTGGAATGTTTCGTAAAGTACCTCCTTTAGTCCAATACCTTTTACAGTTCTTACAAAAGTGACGTGGCTGAGAAAGGTTGTAATTGTTATAGTAACAGAATTTTGTGTTAATTGAGTCACATCTAGGACATTTCAAGATTTCTTGTTCTGGAAATTGAGGCTTGATCTCTGAATATATTGATGGGTTTTGCATATTCATTCTCTGTAAAACTAAAAGATCCAATTTTTGGAATGAAAAAGCTGACTAATAAAAGGATATTAGTGAACCAATTAAGTTAAGGGAAATTTTGTTGTATTATTGAGAAACTAAAATTGTGGTTGTAGAGTGATTTTCATATGTGGGTTTGTCTGTTACTGAGAAGACAGAAAAAGTGTAACTGGGGTTATGAGATGTGGCGAAAAAGTGTAGAAACTAACTTCAGTTGCAAAATCTGATCCAGAAAGAAACAAGAAGAAATGAATAAATAAAGAAAAGAAGGAAGCAAGAAATTATATAGACGATAAGAAAGTGAGTAGAAGATATAGATTCTGAAGATCTGGACAGTTCTAACTTCTCACCAAATCAGTGACTTACTACAGATTGAAATCTGTTGAGGGAGTCCAGAAAATAAAATGGATGTCAGTTGAATGAATAATTTGAACGAACAAAGCAATTCCGCGTGAGAGTGACGACCAAATATCATGTACACACACAATGTTGAAAGAGAGATATTTTCTCTTCTCTTTGCTTTGTTTAGGCTTATGGAAATTGGAAATTGGAATTGGGAGTACAGACTACAGAGTGTAATTGCAGTCTCTCTCAAACTTGGATTTGGAGTAGATAAAGGACAAATTTCGCTTTATCCCCTCGATAACATTTTTTTAATAATTTGTAATATGGAGAAAAAATCCCTTGGTCAAACTTTTGAGAATGTTATGATGTCAGATTGAACAAAATTATACTGAATTTAAGAGTTACAACCATAACATATATCTTTTAATCTTATAACTAGAATTTGGGAGGATAGTGCATACGTAAATTTTATCTCATCTTAAGAATGTAGAGAGTTTATTTTCAATAGAGCATCGGCTCAAGAAAAATTAACGAGGTAGCATCTTTAATTTTAGCACCATTGGAAAAAAAATGAGACAAAAGGATGAAAATGCCTTATAAAGAAAACAAACGATTATTTCATTTGCAATTTTAGCAAACCAAGAAAGTTAATTAGAAGATAAGAATATAATTTCACCGTACAAATTATATTAAAAAGATATACTTAAAAGTTATATGTTATTTGGAATTTGTTTTAGTTTCTTTTTATTTCAAGTCCCTTATTTTTCTTGAGAAGAATTGTAATTATTCTGTGCAATCATAAACAATTTTGTCATCCTCGTCCTTTTTTGTTTATAACTACAATTAAGAGATTCATCTCTCTACGTTGAAGACTACTTATTTTGTGTAATCGCCTATAGAATATTTTAGTATTTCGCCAAAATAGCTTGGTTAGGGAGTTTATCTGCAAGGAAAAATTTGGAGGTACTTTTTGTTCAGGATAAAGTTTAAAGGAAAGTGAAATTTACTTGAAAATAAAATAACTCTAAGCAAAACTTTCGAATAATAACATTCTTCACTCTTGTCGAAGAGAAAATCAACAGCCAATCCGTCAACGGAATTAGCGTTATTAAATTCAAACAAAGAGACCAAAGGTCAATTCTTGTCATCAATATGTTTACTAACCTTAGACAAGTGATCATTAGGCCTACTCTCTTTCCTTCTGTTATATTTTCATCTTTAAAGAAAAATAAGTACTCCAAATAAATAATTTAAAGGATATTTGTTTTTACGGCAAATGGTCAAATATACCCTTTTATTTTTGAAAATTATCTAAGAATACTCTTCGTTATACTATTGAGTTATCTATACCCCTGCTGTTATATTTTGGGTTCAAATATAACCCTCATTTAAATGGAGGGACACGTGTCATCGTCCTGTTGGTCAATTATAAATATTTTCTAATTAATTAAAAAGACTCATTAATCATATCCGAAAAATAATTTTTTAAAGCAATTTTTTTTGTAAAAACTGGAAAAAAACTGAAATTATTTTTACTAAAAACTGAAAAAAAAGAAAATATTTTTTTTTCCAATTTTTACAAAAAAACTGCTTTAGAAAAAACTTAAAAATAAATTTTAAAACAATGTTTTTGAAAAAACTGAAAAACAAAAAGCTGAAAATCAATTTTCTAAAGCAATCTTTTTTGTAAAAACTGAAACTTTTTTTACTAAAAACTGAAAAAAAAAAACGAAATTTTTTTTTTTTCCAGTTTTCACAAAAAACTGCTTTAAAAAGAGCTGAAAAATATTTTCTAAAATAATATTTTAGTAAAAATTGAAAAACAAAACTAAAAAGCAAATTTCTAAAGCAGTGTTTTTGTAAAAACTGAAAAAACAAATATATTTTTTTTCAGTTTTTAGTTAAAAATATTTCAGTTTTTTTCAGTTTTTAATTACTTTAAGATACTCGAGGAACTCACAAAACGGATCGAAGCAAACAATAAAAAAGTGGAAACATATAACTCAAGGGTCGATCAGATCCCAGGGTCACCACCAGTGTTGAAAGGGTTGGATTCCAAAAGATTCGTGCAAAATCCTTTTCCCCCGAGTGCAGCTCCAAAACCGATCCCCAATAAATTTTGCATGCCCAAGATTCCTAAATATAATGGGATGATCGACCCTAACGAACACGTCACCTCTTACACGTGTGCCATAAAGGGTAACGATTTAGAAGATGATGAAATCGAATCTGTGCTGTTGAAAAAATTCTGAGAGACCCTTTCGAAGAGAGCAATGATTTGGTATATCAACTTGCCACCACATTCCATCTACTCATTCGCCATGTCAGCAGATTCTTTCGAAAAGGCACACGCAGGGGCCATAAAGGTCGCAACGAAGAAATCAGATCTTTTTAAAGTAAGGCAAAGGGATAATGAAATGCTGAGAGAGTTCGTGTCCCGATTTCAAATAGAACGCGTGGAATTGCCACCGGTCACAGATGATTGGGCCGTTCAAGCTTTCACCCAAGGGTTGAACGAGCGGAGTTTGATAGCATAACGTCAGTTGAAACAAAGTTTGATCGAGTATCCGACCGTGACCTGGGAAGATGTGCACAATCGATATCAGTCGAAGATCAGGGTCGAGGACGATCAACTAAGAGCCTCTCCGGTTCAGTACATCCAAACAGGTCAGAAGTTAAGAAACATAGGGACATCGACAGGGAACGAAGGTCGAACAGAGACCGATATCAACCATATACCGCAGATCGTAGGAACAATGGTTCAGGACGCAATTTCGCCTGGAACAATCGAAGAAGTAATCAAGGACAGAGTTCTCGGGGACTTATGAGCAAACATGGTTTCGACAAGTATGCCAATCCCACAGAGGCACCTCGATTATCGAAATATAACTTTAGCATCGACGCATCGGGCATTGTATCGACAATCAGAAGGATCAAAGATACTAGGTGGCCCAGACCCATACAGACCGATCCTTCCCAAAGAAATCCAAATTTGATGTGCAAGTATCATGGCACACATGGTCATAAGACCGCGGATTGCAGACAATTAAAGGAGGAGGTAGCCCATCTATTCAACAAGGGCCACCTTCGAGAGTTCCTCAGCGATCGAGCCAAGAATCATTTCGGAGAAAGAGACGCCAACAGGAAAAGTGAACAGGAGGACCCCCAATATGTCATCCATATGATCGTCGGTGGGGTCGACGTTCTACAAGAACCCATGTTCAAACACACTAAGGTATCAACCATTAGGGAAAAATGAACCCGAGACTATGTGCCCGAAGGTACTTTGTCATTCAACAACGAAGAAGCAGAAGGTATTTCTCAGCCCCGCAACGATGCTATGGTAATTTTTATCTTATTAAGTAAAGTTCAAGTTAAGCGTATTTTAGTAAATCCAGGTAGTTCAGCGAATATCATCCGATCGAGGGTCGTGGAACAGCTCGGCCTATAGAATCAAATCGTACATGCGGCTCGGGTTTTAAACGGTTTCAATATAGCTAGTGAAACAACTAAAGGGGAGATTATTCTACCAGTGAACATGGATGGAACGATTCAAAACACCAAATTCCACGTAATCGAGGGTGACATGAGATACAATGCCCTGCTCGGAAGACCTTGGATCTACAATATGAGGGCAGTCCCTTCGACCCTCCACCAAGTGATAAAATTCCCGACGTCGGACGGTGTAAAAATAGTATACGGGGAACAACACGCTGCAAAGGAACTGTTTGCGGTCGACGAGGTAACACTGATATCGGCACTATCAACCTCAGATAGGTAAAGCATCAAAGGAAAAGAGGAAGTCAAATAGCAATCACAGCCATCAGCCTCGACCGAATCGAGAAAGTATGAGATAGTAGAAGAAGAAGAAGAAGAAGAAGAAGAAGAGGACTTTCTGACCCCTCGAACTTTTATTTTTCCCAAAGATTCCGACGCTACCAAATTAACGATCGAAGAGCTGGAACAGATTATATTGATCGAGTACCGGCCTGAGCGAAATGTATACCTGGGAATGGGATTAACCCCTGAACTCAAGAATAGGCTTATTCAATTCCTTATTGATAACATAGATTGTTTTTCTTGGTCCCATTTAGACATGACAGGGATCCCACCGGAGATAACGACATATCAGTTGAGCCTGGACCCCGGGTTCAAACCGGTGAATCAAAAGAGGAGACCCCAGTCGAATATAAAGCACACATTCATAAAGGATGAGGTAACTAAACTTCTCAAAATAGGGTCCATTCGGAAGGTGCAATATCCCGAATGGTTAGCCAATGTAGTCGTAGTCCCTAAAAAAGGAAACAAACTTAGAATGTGTGTAGATTGTAAGGATTTAAACAAGGCGTGCCCCAAAGATTCTTTTTCACTACCTAACATCGATCGCATGATCGATGCCACGGCCGGCCACGAGATCCTTACTTTTCTTGATGCCTATTCCGGGTACAATCAAATCCAAATAACTCCGGAGGACCAAGAAAAGACTTCATTTATCACCAAGTATGGAACTTATTGTTATAATGTAATGCCTTTCGGGCTAAGAAATGCAAGAGCAACTGACCAACACTTGGTAAATAAAATGTTCGAGGAACAAATAGGTAAATCAATAAAAGTTTATATTGATGACATACTAGTTAAGTCCCTGCGCGTAGAGGATCATTTAGCTCATTTGTAGGAAACGTTCGAGATTTTAAGGAAATACAACATGAAGCTCAACCTCGAGAAATGTGCTTTCGGGGTCGGTTCGGGCAAGTTCCTTGGCTTCATTGTATCAAATTGGGGGATCGAGATCAACCCCAATAAAATCAAGGCCATCGAAGACACCACCATCGTAGACAATGTAAAAGCCGTACAGAGGCTAACCGGAAGGATAGCTGCCTTAGGCCGATTCATTTCGAAGTCGTCAGATCGAAGCCACCGATTTTTCTCTCTACTCAAAAATAAGAACGATTTCGCCTGGACCCCCGGAATGCCAACAGGCATTAGAGGAATTGAAGCGATACCTATCGAGCCCACCGCTGCTTCACACTCCAAAGGCAGATTAGAAACTTTACTTGTACTTGGCGGTATCGGAAATAGCGCTAAGTGGTGTACTAGTTCGAGAAGAGCAAGGTACGTAATTTCCCGTTTATTATGTAAGTCGAACCTTAGGGGAAGCAGAAACTAGATATACACACTTAGAGAAATTGGCACTTGCACTGATAAGCGCCTCTACAAAGTTAAGACCATACTTTCAATATCATCCCATATGCGTACTAACCACTTACCCATTTCATAATATTTTGCACAAGCCCGAACTATCAGGCCGATTGGCCAAATGGGCCGTCGAACTCAGTGGGTACGATATAAAATATCAACCTCGGATGGCCATCAAGTCTCAAATTTTAGCGGACTTTGTGGCCGATTTCACACCAACCCTTGTACCCGAAATTGAAAAGGAACTCTTGTTGAAATCAGGTACATCATTGGGGGTATGGACCCTTTTCACACACGGGGCTTCGAACGTGAAGGGATCCGGGCTAGGCATCGTTTTGAAGCTGCCCACTAGTAGCACTATTAGGCAATCTATCAAAACTACTAGGTTGACTAACAACGAGGCCAAGTATGAGGCCATGATTTCAGGTCTCGATCTAGCTAAAAGCTTGGGAGCAGAAGTCATTGAAGCCAAGTGTGACTCTTTACTGATGGTAAATCAAGTAAACAAAACCTTCGAAGTTCGAGAGGATAGAATGCAAAGGTATTTGGACAAACTACAGGTAACTTTGCACCGTTTCGAAGAATAAACTTTAGAGCATGTACTTCGAGAAAAAGATAGTGAGGCCGATACACTTGCAAATTTGGGGTCATCGGTCGAGGAAGATGAGATCGGCTCGGGGACTATCGTTCAACTCTCAAGATCCGTCATCGAGGAAGGTCATGCCGAGGTAAACTCTACAAGATTAACCTGGGATTGGAGGAATAAGTATACTGAATACTTGAAGAACGGAAAGCTCCCATCGGACCCTAAAAATTTGAGGGCCCTACGAACTAAAGTTGCTCGATTCAGATTGACTGCAGATGGGGCATTATACCGAAGGACATTCGATGGACCATTGGTAGTGTGCATAGGACCAGGAGACACCGACTACATCCTACATGAGATTCACGAGGGTAATTGTGGTAATCATTCCGGTGCCGATTCATTAGTCCGAAAGATAATCAGACCAGGATATTATTGGATCGATATGGAAAAAGATGCAAAGGAGTTTGTTCGAAAATGTGATAAATGTCAAAGATTTTCACCGATGATCCATCAGCCCGGAGAGCAACTTCACTTAGTCCTATCCTCGTGGCCATTCATGAAATGAGGAATGGATATCGTCGGCCCTCTACCATCGGCCCCAGGTAAAGCTAAGTTCATTTTATTTATGACTGACTATTTCTCTAAATGGGTTGAAGCACAGGAGTTCGAGAAAGTAAGAGAGAAAAAGGTTATAGACTTCATCTGGGATCATATCGTATGTCGATTTGGGATATCCGCTGAAATAGTGTGTGACAACGGAAAACAATTTATCGGCAGCAAAGTAATGAAATTCCTAGAAGACCATAAAATAAAAAGGATATTATCAACACCGTACCACCCCAGTAGGAACGGACAGGACGAATCGACGAACAACACTATCATTCAAAACCTAAAGAAAAGGTTGAACGGTGCTAAGGGAAAATGGAGAGAAATTCTACCCGAAGTTCTTGGGGCATATCAAACAACATCAAAATCCAGTACGGGGGTAACCCCATTCCCCTTAGTATATAGTTCCAAAGCCTTGATTCCAGTCGAAGTTGGGGAACCCAGTGCCAGGTTTCGATATACAACAGAAGAGTCAAATCACGAGGCTATGAATACTAGCCTTGGATTATTGGATGAAAAACGAGAAGCCGCTCTCGTCCAATTTGCCGCCCAAAAGCAGCGGATCGAAAGAAACTATAATCGAAGAACCAATCTTCGCCATTTTATAATCGGGGATTTAGTGCTAAGGAAAGTCACCCTCAGCACCCGAAATCCAAATGAAGGAAAATTGGTTCCAAACTAGGAAGGACCGTATCAGGTACTCGAAAACTTCGGTAAAGGATCCTACAAGCTCGGTATCATAAACGGCAAATAACTACCAAGCAATTGGAATGTGTCGCACCTAAAACGATACTACTGCTAAGGTACGACCCTCCCATGTTTGTTTATATTTCAAAACTAACCCTTGCAAGAGTTCGATCAGGAACAAAGATAGATTATTCAACACGAAGCCTTATGTCTGAAAGCATACGTTGCACTCTTTTTCTCTTAGACCTGTTTTATCCCAAATGGGTTTTTCGGCAAGGTTTTTAATGAGGCAGCCATTGAACGCGCTAACTTAGAAAAATTCAACAGTATCCGAGGCCTCTTTACAATCAACCTCGAATACTGGGGGGGCATAACCTTACCCTCAAATATATCAAGTTCGATTCAAGAAAGTTGCTTCATAACAACAGGGTTCCGATAGGAAAAATTGTAGAGCCAAATGGTCAAAACGAACCATGCTCGTGTAGGTTGCTCGATCCCTGGTACAAAATATAAACACATGTATAATGACATGAAAATAAGCTTCTTTGCCCATATCTCATGTCTCACAACCCATCCTCTATTTCATGATCTATTATGCAAACAGGCTTAAGGGCCGATCATTACCCTATAAATAAGGGTACGAAGCACAAGGGCTACACCGATTCGAGTTCGAGCAACCGTTGTCAGTCGGGGACTATCTACTAAGCCTACGGGCTATATTACTTCGAGTTCGAATTAATCACTCGACTAATAAGCCTACGAGCTACATCACTTCGAGTTTGAGCAAGCACTCACTCGACTATTAAGACTACGGTCTACTCTTATTTCGAGTTCGAGCAATCACTCACTCAACCATTAAGCCTACAGGCTACATTACTTCGAGTTCGAATAACTCACTCGACTAATAAGCCTACGGGCCACATCACTTCAAGTTCGAGCAAGTACTCACTCGACCATTAAGCCTACAGTCTACATTACTTCGAGTTCGAATCACTCACTCGACTACTAAGCCTACGGGCTACTCTTATTTCGAGTTCGAGCAAAGCACTCACTCGACTATAAGTCTTACGGGATACCCTACTTCGAGTTCGATCAACCACTCACTCGACTATAAAGCCTATGGGCTACCTTACTTCTAAATCGAATCACTCACTCGACTATTAAGCCTACGGGCTACAGCATTTCAAGTTCGAGCAATCACTCACTCGACTACTAAGCCTAAGGGCTAATCTTATTTTGAGTTCGAGCAATCACTCACTCTACTACTAAGCCTAAGGGCTAATCTTATTTTGAGTTCAAGCAATCACCCACTCGACCTTTAAGCCTACAGGCTACATTACTTCGAGTTCGAATCACTTACTCGACTATTAAGCCTACGAGCCACATAATCCCGAGTCCGAGCAAATACACTCGATTATTAAGCCTAAGGGATATTTTTAATTCAAGTTTGAGAAAACGCTCACTCGGTTATAAAGACTACAAGGTCCGACTTCGATCAAATTGCCTAAAGCCTCGAACTTATGAAACACTTTGCATAAGGCATGAATGAAACAAAATCTTCACAAGGAAGAGAATAAAACAGAGGCAAGTCGAGAAAAGAAAAGATCTTTATATATATATATATATACAAGAATGTTTACAACGTCCGAATAGGACCCTACACACAAAAAACCAAAATGGAAACTAAGGGCTAAGTTTCTTGGTTATCTCTGGGGGTGGTATCTTATCCATCGGGCTCCTCCCCGCTCTCGGACCCACTCTTGCTCCCATCATCATTATCATCATCATCATCATCGGAAGCCAAGGCCTCAGCATCAGCTTCGAGCACTTTAGCCCTTTTTATTTCTTCGGTGAGATCGAAACCTCGAGCATGGATCTCTTCGAGGGTCTCCCTCCGAGATCGGCATTTAGCAAGTTCATCAATCCAATATGCTCCAGTGATAGCAGTCTCGGCTGCCTCTCTTGCATGCACCTGATCAGCTTCAACATCGGCCCGATAGACGGCCACAAATGCATCTGCATTAGCCTTTGCTTTTTCGGCGTCAGATTTTGCCTTAGCAAGTTCGGAGGCCAGCCAAGCCTCGAGCTCCTCTATTTTCCTTGCTTGAACCGAGCTCTTCTTCTTTAGACCTCGAAGTTGACTTGGGCCCGAATAGTTTCCTTTTCTGCAGCAAGGCGGTCCATGCCATCTTTCCATCCCATGGTCTCCGCCCTTATTATATCAACCTCCTCACGAAGCTGCCCGATTGTCTCGAGCTTCTGTTGCAACTGTGAGATCAAAATATTAGCCTCCGATCCTAAATTAAGCCCATGAGTTTTCAAGATTATCATTACCTGCTCAGTCAGGTCGGTCTGGTCTTGATGAGCCTTGGCCAACTCAGCTAGAAAGTCCTTGATTTCTTCTTCCCTTTGCCCGGAAAGGAGTCTAAGGCGTCCCTCTCCTACGTGACCTATCGGAGGTCGGCCTCGAATCGATGCAACTCAGCTCGAGACTGAGAACATACTTCTCAATGAACCGTTGCGGCCTACGAAGAAAGAAGAAAAGAAGTTAGAAAAGAATAACAAACATAAAATGATATAAACAAAGGGAATTAGGGCTTACCCGATTTAGATCTTGTTGCACTTCACAGAAAAGGCCTGACACATCACTAGGACCAGCAACATCCTCGACACCAGTAAACAAATCACTGAAGGAGTCCTCCCCTTCATGAGACCAGTTTATCTCGAGGGCCCTCAAAGCTTGGGATTCCCAAATCGCCCCTTCGGAGAAAGCAGGGAGAGTGGGCGAGTCTCCGATTACTATTTCCCCAAGCGACTCGCTTAGGGCATTCTCCTTGGTTCGGAGAGCCTCGAAATCAACCCTTTCGGATATACCCACCAGTTGTCGACTTCGGTGGGAGGCATCCTCGACCTCCATTAACTCGGGGACTTTTCCCGAATCCTTCTCCAATACCACCTCAGTTCGAGGTGGAGACGCACTAACCATCATCGATCCAGCTGCATTTGAGGCATCAATGGTTTTCTTCACTCGGACCACCAATACAGACCCGTCATCTTCTTCTTCCTCATCTTCATATCTTAGACGCCGAACTGATTCTTCGGTTATAGGGATGATATCCTTTCTCGGCTTACGAGTCGTCCGCGTCTTCGGTTTTGGATCTTCGAAAGCAGAGGCCCTTTTTCTCTTATTATCCTTCATCAGTTTTGGAACAAAGGCCGAAGCCTATTTCTCGTCGGACGGGGGCCTCAAAACCGCATCTTTGCCCAGACCTACATACAAGAAAATTGATTAAGTATACGAAAAACACTTCGTTCAAACTATCAAAGATACGAGAAAAAGGCTTACCGAGATTTTTGGCCTCCCATCGGCCCTTTGACAATTTACGCCATGAGCGCTCGGCGTATGTAGAGGTCGAAACCAGGTCCCGTACCCAGTTCTTAAGGTTAGGAACTGCACCGGGCATCCAAAGAACCACTGCATCACAAAGGGAGATATCAGTGAGAAAGAGACGAAGGAACAAAACAATAGGAGATAATGGTAGAGTTACACTTACCCTTCATGTTCCACTCCTCGGGAAATGGCATCTTCTCCGCCTGTATTAGGTCGGAAGTCTTCACTCAAACAAACCTACCCATCCAACCTTGATCCTTGTCCTCATCTATACATAAGAACAGAACCTTGGTGGCCCGGCGCTGAAGTTTTATTAACCCGCCTCGAAAGAGGCGGGGGGTGTACAATCGAATGAGGTGGTCGAGGGTGAAAGGCATCCCCTCGATCTTGTTCACAAAGAAACGGATCAGAATAACGATCCGCCAAAATGAAGGATGGATTTGGCCTAGGGTTACCCGGTATTGATGGAAAAAATCGATGACTACAGGGTCGAGGGGATCCAATGTGAAAAGGGTAAGTATACACACTTAAAGACCCTTTCACATAAGTGGTGATATCTTCTTCGGGAGCCGGTATTATCACTTCTATTTTCTCCCAGTTATAGTATTTCATCAGCTGCTCGATATGCCCCTCGGTTATCAAGCACATATACCTCAATATTGGCCCGCATCAACCGGAAACTGACGAGATTTTATCGACCTTAAAATTGGAGGTAAGAACACACGCCCCGGGAACGTACTCCTCAGATCGTGGATCCATCGGAGTTTTATCTATGGTAGGCTGTGAAGAAGAAGCTTTTTCTTTTTGAGGAACGATTTTAGATATTTTCGCCATTTTTTATTTAGAAATGGAAAATAGAAGAAGATGACAAAGATGTGGTGTTTTGAAAAAAAAAA